>JAOTRH010069872.1:0-17961 GCA_034768845.1 Heliamphora exappendiculata | reverse complement strand
AGCTAGAATGAGGAAAAGCATTCATGTTCTGATGAATTGGAGTCATCGCAAGGAGAGTGGTTGTGTCTGCCTTCGTAGGTTGTTATCACCATCCGACAATCTTCCGATAATCGCTCCACCCGTTTCTTCACTCGACAATTACTGTGTGTACAACGGTAATAGCTCCTGCAATTTATGATCAATCTAATCTAATTATTATGGGAATTATACATTAATGGATATAATTAATTAATTAATTAATTTTTTTTATAGAAAAAACAGCAAATGGGTCTGTTTTTGGTGCAATTCATGCACTTGTTGAGGGTAACTTGGTAAAATCATCATCTGCTAAAACATTTTATAGTTCGTTACGAAAATGTGGTGTTTGGCATTGCTGAAACTACTAATTTATAAATTATAAATTGTAACGGATGTTGTGAGTATTTGATAAATATTACAACTTGTAACTGAAATACAAGAAAAATTAGTTATAAGTTGTAACACAAGTTATAAGTATTTAAAAAAATTTATAATTTATAATTAAAATTAGTAATAAGAGGCTAAAAATTATAAGCAATAGCTTTGCTAAACACCAGTCCATTAAAAGAAACAGAAAAAAATTATTCAAGTTATAAGAGCTAAGAAAATAAGAGAAAAAATTACGTTTTCTCTATTTTGTTTGGATAAAAAGGACGAAAAATGAGAGAAGGGATAGTTGTTTATTTTTTATTTTGTCCGGTTAGTCCAAAGAAAAGAAAATAAAAGAAAATAAAAAAAATTAAAAACAAAGAAAAAAAAGTGTCTACAATTATTTACCAATTTAACCATTTTACTCAGATTGCTCAATCCAAAGGGACCATTAAGCCTTATTGGTAACTTAGTTCTTAAAAAAGTAAATAAAAAAAAACTAATTTGAAGTTAGTTCTTGGTTATTCTTTATCACCAAATTACTTAATAAATGTAAACCAATAGTCTCCAAAAAAAGTCAAAAAAAAACTAATTTTTAGTTAGTTCATTCAATGTTGGTTATTCCTTGTCACCAAATTTCCGAATAAATGTAAATTAATATTGTCACCCACCCATAAAAATTATTGCTAGTCGTGAGCACTATATAAACAATATTGAAGAATTACCCATCAAAATTACAACTTCCTATATATGATGTTTGCAAGTGCACCAAACAGTTCAGTTGATCAACATTATGATTTAAGAACAATTTTATTAATAACGCCGTATACATAGGCAATATTGTTGTTACACATTCTACCTTTTCAATGCCAGAGTTCTAGTTCATCATCAAAGAGCCCATCAAGAACTTGTTTTTTTTTCTTTTTTTTTTCCAGAATTAATTGAACTTTTCAAAACCTAACATACCTTTCTTTTCTTCCAATTGAACATCATTCTCCATGACATACTCTCCTTATATCATAATTCATCATTTTATTACTATTTAAAGGGCAGTCCGATGCACGAAACTCCCGTGTATGGAGATTCAGAGAAGGAGCGGACCACGATGAATTTATAGTACGCAGTCTTACCTTACATTCGCAAGAGGCTGTTTTCATACCTCGAACTTGTAACCTCCAAGTCATACGATGACAACGCTACCGTTACGTCAAGGTTCACTTCATTTCATTACTACTTATGGGAAGAAAAAGCAAATGTTGGGATTGACTCGAATCTCAATTCAGATTTAACAATTAGGTTTATTTAGCAACTTTTCTATTGTTGATTTAGCAACTGTCCTAGCTTTCTTATTGCTGATTTAGCAGCTGTCCTATTGTTGTTTTAGAAGCTTCTATTTCGGTAGTCTCCTATAAATAGGATAGTTAGGATCTCATATTATGTGAGAGAAGTTCACAAGTCGTCTAAATACTTAGAGAGGCTCAGGTTAGAGGCCAAAGAGAGTACAGAGAGATGATGAGAGACTCAGTTTGAGACCACAGATATTGTTAGGAGTGGAGTGAATCTAGTAATCTGTGTTAAAGAGTATAGTGGATTGGTTCTTCTCTCCCATAGAGGTAGGCAGTTAGCCGAACCACGTATATCCTTATGTTCTTCGTATGTTCTTGTTTTATTCTTTATTTGCTTTATATGGATTGAAGCCTACGTTCCTATTTCTGCTGCGTAGAAAATTTGTGGCACGAAATCCCAACAACTGGTATCAGAGCATTAGTTATTGGCTTAATCACTCGATCGCAATAAAGATGAAGAACATCATGTTAGAGTTCCCTATAGACTTGTAGAGGACATGGTGGTAGGTGGAGTTACCACTACCACACAGGTAGTCCAGCAAGGATGCACAAGTTCCTGGTATATACGGTTTGGTCAGATCAACAAGCGTAGTATATCAGATCTTCAAAAGAAGACACTAAGGTCGAGATGGAGATCGGCTAGATTCGTTCACCCAGAAAATTGGGTGATTAGGGTTCAAATCAGCAGTAGTGGAGATCCTTCGTCTTACCAGAAGGCTACAGGCAGGTTAAAAGGGATCAACAGCAAGTAGCAGTGTTAGAGAAAGTGGAGTCACTACAAAAGGCTGTTGATTATGAACAGAGAGGGTGGAGCGCCCATACCCAAAAAAGACGTGCAGGCCGAGGATTGTCGACGGTTCTTCAAAAGGGCTGAAAGATTCGAGCCAAGGTGGAGATTGTTGGGATTGACTCGAATCTCAATATCAGATTTAGCAGTTATGTTTATTTAACAGCTTTTCTATTGTTGATTTAGCAGCTGTCCTATTGGTGATTTAGCAATTTTTTTATTGTTGATTTAGCAACTGTCCTATTGTTATTTTTAGCAGTTTTTATTTTGGTAGTCTCCTATAAATGGGATAGCTAGGGTCTCATATTATGTGAGAGAAGTTCACAAGTCGTCTAAATACTCAGAGAGGCTCATGTTAGAGGCCAGAAAGAGTATAGAGAGATGGTGATAAGCTCAGTTTGAGGGCACAGATATGGTTATGAGTGGAGTGAATCTTGTAATCTGTGTTAAAGAGTATAGTGGATTGATTTTTCTCTCATATGGAGGTAGACAGTTAGCCGAACCACGTATATCCTTATATTCTTCGTATGTTCTTGTTTTATTCTTTATTTGCTTTATATTGATTGAACCCTACGTTCTTATTTCTGTTGCGTAGGAAATTTGTGGCACGAAATCCCAACAGAAAATTGCTCGTCCGTACATGTTTTTTTAGTTAGTTTAATCTTTAGTCTAATACTTGGTATGCCTTAGGTCTTTTATACGTTTGAATTCGGATTAAACATCTTTTGTCTAATCGTTTGGTCATATGTCTTCGAGTAAACTAGCTACAATCGTTTGGTCATATGTCTTCGAGTAAACTAGCTACAGAAGCCTCATGATCCCTCACCAAAAACACCAAAAATCTTACATGTGTCTTTCACCTTTTTGAGCGAGCAACCGTTGACATAAGTTGCACATAATTTTGGAAATTTCTTTTTTTGAATGGAACTGAGACAATTAGTATTGGGATTACTTATCCCACGTTATTTAATCATAGGCTAGAAGAACAATATACCAATGCAACTACTTGTTGGTTAAAAGAATAAAGTTATTCTTCGCTTTCAAGGTTAATGTAACGACCCAAGTGGATCACTGGCCCAATAACTTGACTAAAAATCTAACAACGCGGTTTAAAAGTTTAAGCCTAAGTTATTAGTAGTAGCCCACAAATTTTTCTCTTGGTTGGGATATGGATAGCAACCCATTATAGGACACATAGTAGCCAATTAGCATACACAATGTATACAATCTCGAGACTTCTACTCCTCTTTGTAGTCTCTACTTCTTTATCTACACTACCGTAAAACCTTACATGAAAACTAGGGTTGGTTCTGATACCATTTGTAATGAGTCAAGCGAACTATAGACCTAATAACTTGAATAAAAAACTTAACAACGCGGTAAAAAATACTTAAGCGTAAGTTAATTATTAGTAATAGCCCACAAATTTTATTTTATACCAAACTTATTTATTATCTCCCACCGATGTGGAATGGTATAGCATAGTTATCAAGTCATGTTAAACATATGAAGATATAGGAATCATGAACTAACATTTCTAAGCATGATAAAATGGAAATGATTTAAGTATTTCCAAATGATGTCGCACGCAATCGATCGGACGAACAATTTTTCTTTCATGCATTTGATAAATTGCCAAGTCAGGCTTGTTAGAATTGAATATTCACCTGATGAACTTCGCAAAAACTAATTATTTTGCATCTTCTTAGCAGGATATCTAGGACAACTTGTAATTCTATCAAGTTTTATATAGTGCTCTTCCCTAAAACTCCACATTATATTTATAGCATCTATATCTCATGTCCTTCTTGTAACTCTTTAATTAGCATTAAATGGGATGGTTTCTATTATTGTCTATAATCCATACCATTAATCAATTTACCATAATACTAAATTGATTTTTATCATTCTAAGATTTCATCGAACTCATAAATTGGTTTCGATCGCTAACAGTTAGTGTAGCTTCGAGTTATATGCAAGATACTCGTGTTTTGTAATTCTTGATAAATATTTTCACGGTTTAACACAGCGAACAATTTTTTACCATCAATTGTACAGGTCCATCCGCCAGCCAACCGGAAAGTATTAGGTGGAAAAACTTGTGCTTAATATATCCTGCTAACCACATTTTTTATAGTTCAAATTAAGGAATACTTCTAGTTTCTAAATTTATAGGATTATGAAGCCTATTCAATCAACGTATTTTACTTAGAAAGGGAATTTATTTCACTTTGTCTTGAAAAAATGAATTAATGCAAGTTGAATGAGGCGACGAGCAATCAAAGAAGATTTTGTTGAGAAAATTCCATTATCCAAAATAATGATAACAATGCTTAACCTAGCTAATAGCTTCGGCCTTCAGTACTCTGTAAGAGGCCCTCTATATATAATAACTCTTAGCGCATGCCTGATGGCCGAATTTGATGTGAATATTGGATCACTTATTCTATGTGATGGCATTTAAATGCAACAAATAATGGATGAATTATGCGTGTATCCTTTGAATAACTAAACGCACATAATTAAGGTGTACAATATTGAGAGGCTGTAATATTAACAATTTTGTTACTGACAATTGTATGAGATTATATATCCGCTTACTACTAATATGGTCAATCAAACGAGCCCTTAGAGTTCGATACAATACAAAACACCTGAAAACAAGTGCCACCTATTCCCTGTGATCACAAGGCAGACTTATCATATAGTTTCAGCACAATAACACAAAAGTGCTGAGCAAGTGAGAAATTGATCCAAACTAGAATTACAGTTTTAATCCAAAAAAAAGGTAATTGAATTGTATTTTTCTTACATATTATATAGATTATACCTCTTGTTTTGGCAATGGAAAAAGGGTCCTATCTAGATATCCAAAACATGATGGTTCCAAAACAATGGTGGTAATTATTATGAATATGAAGTCTTCAGAAGGAACATATGTTATAGTTCTAAAGATGCAGGCATGGATTACAAAATAATAATAATAATAATAATAATAATAATAATAATAATAAAATGGCTAAAAGATATAATCTTTGTTTGGGTGACCATTGGCTTATTTGTTTATTTAGCTTATAAACCAGCTTATTTGGCTTATTTAGTTATCCAAACGAGCTTATTTGGCTTATTTAGTTATCCAAACGAGCTTATTTGGCTTATTTGCTTATTTTTTTATTTTTAGCTTATTTGATTACCCAAATGACGTGGCTTATTTTTTGGCTTATAAGCCAAATAAGCCATAAGCCATGTCCTCCCAAACGGGGCCATTGTGTAAATACCTTATTTATTGTGGATGAAGCCTACTCAATCAGTTTTTAGTTTTTCCTTGAAAAACTTTACATGAGTTCCTCTTTCAATGCTTCTCTTTTTTCTCTAATTCAACTTTTCTTTTACAATTAATATATAGTATACACATTAACACAACACACAATCTAGTATATATGTATATAGAGAGCCACATATAATTACATTCAGTGGAATAAGAGGTGACCAAAATGATGATTTTTTTTAAACGAGTTTAGGTTAACGGGTTGGATTCTGGATTTGCTCTATAATAACCACTAGTTGGAGTTTTTAGGATTATTGGAAGTTTGTCATTCCGTTAATTTTAAAATCTTGAGATTAATTAAGCTACGTGCAAATTAGCCCAAACTCTCTATTATAATAATAAAACGATATATCCGAAAGCAAGAGGAGAGTATACCTGGGATGAAGGCTATTCTTCACAACTTTCTGGCCATATTTCCTCCATTTGTAACCATCATCAAGCACATCCACATCACTTCTTGTTTGGAAACAAAACCTTGGCTCCCTAAGTTTTCGCCTCACTTTTACCTTGGTCCTCTCTGAGGATATTGAGCTCTTCCACCTGTGAATTCAAGTTACCCATTCATGTTAGGTTTAGACAAACCACTAAAAAATTTGTGAGAGCCGAATGCAGAAAACAATATATATATAATGAAAAAATGAAAAATAAAAAAACGAAAAATATAAGATTTACGTAATTTACCCGACTAAAATTCTTGTTTGAAATCCAAAATTATGATAGAACTAGAAACAGACAGTCAGTGGTAATGGAAAACCTGAAGATAAAGTAGTGTTTATGCGCGCCTGTGGATTTGGGTGTCAAATGTCAATATGAGTATAAAGAAAACAGTAGATCGATCAAGTACTCATTTCCAATTCCCATCAAACATCTCTTTCATATAGAACTAGATCTTCCTTAGATTCTGATTACTGAAAGGGCATTAGGAAGCCTCCGTACAGTGCACTCATCTCCTCAAATAGCCTCCGCCGAAGTTATTTGTTGATGCATTAATAAATACCGACGTTAAAATATTAAAAATTCGTTACAAAAGAGGGAGAGATGGAGAGAGGGATGATGGTGTTAAAAAAAGCATGTTATGTAATCGATGAAACACTCCATCGGAGATCTATATATATATATATATATATATATTTAACAGACTAATTAATGGACAGTTGTACTACATGCATAAATAGCTAATCACCAATTTAATTACAGGTAAACATAAAGGCAGAAGCTCCAACCGAGAAGAGTTTGATCTCAGTAGACTCGAATCTCAGCCCTTATATTTGTGTGTGAACTGTACACAGATTTTAAATCTCGGGCATTATGTAATGTATTGAGTTTTCGATATTAATATTTATTAATATATCAACTGATATTATTTGATATTTACTTATGCATGATCGATACGATACCTCTTGCGATACAATGATTTAGACTATTTAGAACGTGATACACAGCAGAGAGAGAGAGAGAGAGAGAGAGAGAGAGAGAGAGAGAGAGAGAGTTTAAACAGGAAGACGCTGAATTGAAAAGCGTTAACTGGAGAGCGGGTTTACCATGAAGTGCTAGCATCGGTGGCATTCCCGCTGCAATTCCCATCATTTACAATCTTGGAGTTGGGATCCATTTGCCCCACCTAAATTTAGATTCAGAATAGAAAGTTTACATATATAGATATAGATATAGACATGTAATAGATTGGCGAAATTGAACTACAAAGTTCAAAAATTGCCAAGAGATTATACAATAAAACGTACTCCGATAAAAAATAGAGAATAACTAATTAAAATTAAGCAAGAAAAGAAGAAACCCATATTATAAAAACTAGATTAACAGTATATGATGATGATATGTGTTTGTTGAAGAACATATATAGTCACCTGTTCATTATTCCAAGAAGGTCTGCAACTAAGTCCGTTATGGCTAATAAACTCCATAACGGCGGCGTTGCCGTCGCTGCTCTGGTGGGTGGTGACGGCGGAGGCTCCCCCACCGCATCCGCCGGCGCCGGCGGTTAGAGGCTGAGATAACTCATGAGAAGGCTGCTGCTGTGAAGGGGCCAAGAAGCTCAAAACCGGGTTATGATCTTCGAACTGTACGAACCCCATTTCCTGAATCGCATGCGGAGCCGTGAACGACCCATGCAGCTCGTAGTTCGGCCCCGGCAACCCTCCTCGTTCTCCTTCCATTAATTTCTCCGATTTCGAACTGTTTTTTTTTTTTTTTGATGAATGATTCTTAGTGCTTCTCGATCGCACGTTGCTGTTAATTGTTGATCTTCGTGTTAGCTAGTGGCGGTGCCGGTGCATGTAAAGTATGTAAGGGTTTGGTCAATCCGGAGTAGTTTTTTTTGGGTCAACTAAGTAAACTCCTTCCATTAATTTCTTCTTCTTCTTCTTCTTCTTCTTCTTCTTCTTCTTCTTGTTTAGAGTCAACAAAAACAGAAAGAGAAGACGTGCACAGTGTCCCGGTGAGTCGGTGACCCTCTCTCTCTCTCTCTCTCCCTCTCACACACACTGCTTCTTCTTCTTCTTCTTCTTCTTCTTCTAGCGTTGTTTGGAGTCTACAGAAACAGAAAGAGAAGACGTGCACAGTGTCCCGGTGAGTCTGTGACCACCACCCCCCTCTCTCTCTCTCTCTCTCTCTCTCTCTCTCTCTCTCTCTCTCTCACACACACACACACACACGCACACGCACACACACACAAATACCTTACAAAGCCTCGAGTAATTATTTGGAAAATTCTCGCATATAAGAATATTGATAAACCTTTATTAAGTAATAGATAAAGAGTGATTGTATTGATATTTTTATTTGTTAAGTATATATATAAACAATGGCCCTGTTTGGCTAAATGTTGTTTATTGATTTATTAATTTTTTTAGTTTTTTTTAGCTTAAGTAATATAAATTTTGATTTATTACTTTATTTTTGTTTTTTTTGAATTTTTTAAAAATTTTGATACATTTTTTTCACTTTTTCAATTCATCTCAACGAGAGGAGTCTAAAACATATAGTAATTTGACTAAATAATAAAAAAAAATTATGAAAAATAAAAAATTTATAATATTAAATAAGCCAATAAATCAATAAATAGCATTTATCCATTCAGGGCCAATGATAGGTAACATTTTGAGAGTACTCCATAATTTTAAATATTTACCAAGTATTTATTTGATAACTTAATTTTAAGTCATTTTTATTTTGTTTTAAGTGACTATTTTAAATCCAAAATAAAAAATAAAAAGTCTGTGCAGAGAATTTTAGGAGCAATTTTGAAACTTAATTTGTTTTAGTTTAAAGTAACTTTATGTTAAAATTGAACAACCTAAAAAGTTTGAATTCAAAATGAAGTTGTTATATATAGTTTTTAATTTTAAAATAATTTTATATTTAATATAAACTTTTTTGATAAATCCTTATTACTAAATTTTAAAAAAATATATATATTTTTATAAAAAATAAATACGTGTGATAAAAGTTATAACATATTTAAAAACATATAAAAGAACTTTAGGTTAAAAACATATAAAAGGGCTAAAAGTTAATAAATAAATAAAAACAAAAAATTGAGTTTACCAAACAAGAAAATGATGGTTTCTGGGATTTAAGGCAAACCTTTAAACCTTAATTTAGAACCAAACGAACCCAAAGTTCAACGGACAAGCACATATGACTAAAGAATATTTTTTTGGCTTTTCTCTCCCGTTGATATATATATATATATATATATATATTGTATTCTTACTGAACTCCAGATCTTTTATGATTACTTTTATGACAATTCAAGTAAATTATTATTTTATAACTTAAATAAAAAACTTAACAATACAATTTAAAATATTTAAATCAAATTTTTAATAATAATTCATAATTTTTTTTTATATATTAGACTCACTTTTTATCTTACACCATTATAGAATAAAATATCACAACTTTTTACGTGAATAATTTACCAACGAGTTTATAACTAGTTAATTAGGCGATTAGGGGGCTTTAGGTTTTTTGAGCCCAGGGAAAAAGGTTTAGTGAGGCCCAATATTTGTGTAGTAAATTATTTTATTTAAAAAAAATTCCTCTCTTTTAAAGTAAAAATTACTAATGAAATTTTTATACATAAATTTGCTAGTAACATGTTTACTAAAATTACTATTTAAGAGTGAACTGAGAGAAGCTTTTGTAACTCAGTAGTCTTCACTCAGGTGATGCGCGGTTCGAGTCCTCCCTTCTCTTCATTTCACTCTTCTTTCCATTGTCCTATATTTCTCATAAAAAAAAAGGTGAATTAATTATCTACTCTCTCTCTCTCTCTTTACCTTTTTTTCTTAGCTGCCATATTTATAAATGAACCAAATAAGATCTATTATCGAACAATATAATTTTGCAAGTTATGATTGCTAAACCATATTGAGTTATATTATATTTTAAACCACCACTTTATTTTATGTAATATATATTATATTATAACAAAAAAGCTCCTATTTCACATGATGTGTTAAACAAATACCTCATTTGTCTAGGGGCTGAGAGCCGTCTCTCACACAAAAAGGGGCTGAGAGCCGTCTCTCACACGAAACGTGTTTCATATTGTTAATTAATCTGTACTTAGATTGATAATTGGCCGCGTTTGGGTAACTTGTTTATTTATTTATTGTGAAATAAGTAAAAATAAAAAATAAGCAACATGGTTTGGCTACCTTGACTTTTAAGTGACTTATTTATTTATTTGTTTATTTTTACTTATTTTTGCATATTTATTTAAATAAGTAATAATATTTGACTAAATTTTAACTTAAAAGTTGCTTATTTGATTTATTAATTTATTTTTTATTAACTTATTTTTTTATTAACTTAAATTTTATTTATTTAATAAATTAAATAAAATTATATATTTAATTACTTATAAATTAAATAAATAAATAAACAAATGAGCTAAACGGGACAATATATCTTTCAAGAGTATTTAAATGACATGACTAAAAGGTCAATTACTTTGTCATAAAGCAATGGATTTTATTATTATATTATAAATTAGAAGAGGATTTCTCAAGTAGAGTACGAAATGGTGGGCCAATAAAGAGAATGTCGGGAAGTCTAAATTATGAGAATAATTTACAAACTGCAGATAAGTTCAAAGGGGTACAAAGACTTATCTGAGATTCCACACAAGGGTTAAATTCACTTTGGCTTTGGGTAGCAAACTACAAGGCTATTTTGGGTATATAGCAAGTAAATTAACTACAAGGCTATGTTTGGATGTTATTTTTAAAAACAGATTTGTAGAAAAAATTTCAGAAACTATCTGAAAACAAAATCACTCTACGTTTTCATATTTTTGGGCAAATATAATTGAGAATTGTAAATGGGCGAAAATGAAAATTATGCACTAAAGAAAAAATAATCATCCAAGATCCTTACTTTTGTTTCTAGAGATTTTTTTTTTTTAAAAAGGGATATTTTGTTATATTTCTAGAATTTTTTGGTCAAAAAATCCTGAAAAATTAAAAAAAAATGATCAAAAGTTGAAAAATCTTCACTGAAAAATATATTTTAAAAAAATTATATTCATGTGTCTCACGTGAGCAACATTGCCTACGCTTTAGTGGGTTTATTGGCAGAAAAAACCTATCTAATAATTAGAAAGAATGGGAAGCTACCTTCAACTTTAATTAAAGGATGGTTAAAAACCAATCGATGGAATAAATAAATAAATAATATGATTAATGATTTGTGTGTGTGTGTGTACAAATTTGTAAACAAGAGTAATGCATTTTGGGCTAAGTTATGAAAATGTTGTTCATTTTTTACTTTTTTGATTAATTTTTTTGACACTTTCAGATCTTCTCGATAAAAGAAATTGAAAAGATAAAAAATTTTAATCAAAAAATAAAAAAAAATTAATTAAAAACAAAAATATGCAACATACAATTTGACTGATCTTTTGGTGGTATTTGGTATTACTGTAACTAGTAATTTATAAATTATAATTTGTAACAGAACTTGTAAGTACGTATTTAGTAAAAATTGTAATTTATAGTTAAAATAGAAAAATAATAATTAAACTTGTAACAAAAATTATTAGTATTTGAAAAAAATATAACTTAACTAAAATTAATAACATAAAACTAAAAATTACCAATAGTAATTTTGCTAAATACTTTCAAAAAAAATTTCTGAGGTTTTGTTCTTCATATTTTAGTAAAAAATTCTTACTTTTCTTGTTCACCTCAATCAAATAAAATAAAAAATATAATAATTTAATTAAATAATTTAAAAAAGTCACTAAAAATAAAAAATAAAAATAAATAAAATTAAATTAAAAAAATAAATAATTTGCCAATATGTGTATATAAAAAAAAAAAGGAAAAAAAGAGAGAAAGAGGAAAAGAGGGTTGAAGTCTAGGGTGCAATGAGTAGTGGGGTCTATCAAAACTTCCATTCATGTCAAATTGTTGATGGAAGGTGAAAAGAATGGGAAAATGATCATAAGGCTCTCAAATCCACCCAAATCTAATTCCAATCATTTATATTGTGTACACAAACAATTAATTATAGAGCAATTATAAAAATTAAAATTTAATTATTCATTTATAATATTTATTAATTTTATTATAAATAAATAATTATAATTAACTTTTTGTAATTTATGTAATTCACTATCACTGTACAAAGCATTTTCCAATTCCAATAGATCATATGGCATTACTGTCCACTCAAACAGACCACCCTTTGTTATTTCCCTGCAAAAAGAAGAAAATGAAAGAACAAAACTATCATAACTCCCACATTTCACCTGCATCTCTCATCTCCTCGTTACTTCATCCACAGTTATCCCAAAAAAATTTTAATGAGTAATTAATTTATGCATGTACTTTCTTTAAATGCTATTAGTTGAAGAGATAAGATGAGATAATTTATTTTGATGTTAATGTTTCAATCTATATAAATAGATATAATCGGATATAAATTTGTTTATCTAATTGACAAAATGGACGAAGAATACTAACTCTCCTCTTATTTGTCTAAATTGTAAATTTTACCACCAAATGTATATTAGACTTCACAATTTTGATCGATAAAAAAATATAATTTTTTATCTATTTTGTCTGTTGGGTGAAAAAATTTAAATTTTTTCTATTTAATATTTAAGTACCACGTGACATGTCAACTTCAGCTCCAAATTAGTAAATTAGATCTAAAGAAATTTTCATACATGACATGACCGTCCCCAAAATAAGAGCAACAAATGCATCTCTTTTGATTGGATTGTTAGCCTAGCGGTTGTGTAATTATAATTTATACAATTAGGTTTTGGGTTCAACTTTTATAAATATTGCGGGATTAAAGCTTCAAATTTGATTATTTCACTGATAGTCTCATATATAGATGTGTTTGGCAACTATTTAAATAGAGTTAAAAAAATATTCCAACTAACTTAATATTCCTTGTGAAAGATTATTCTAAACCCATAGAAGAGACACGTTTGATAGTTTCAGGATCATTTTATTTATTTTTGTATATGAAAATTTTTTATCACACTAAGATCGTGTCAAATCAAATAATATATTATTTATTCTTAGGTTATTTTACACTCAACTAAACATCTTTCGGTACAAAAAATGTTACTCTAAAATTCAAATACTAATAATTCAAATATACTAATTATTTTATAAAAATAATATTTCAAAGCCCTAAGTACATTTGAGCAGGTCAAACTTGTAATTTTAGCTATAGATTATAGTGCTAGAGCATTTTTTAAACAATTGTTGTATGTTTTTAAATTAAAATATATAGTGAAATAGTTACAGCAACTGATAACTACTTACCTCATAGAGTAAATAAACATAAAATTAGATTAAAATTGAGATATCCAGTCCAGAGTATTTGGTATCCCAAGACTATTAGTCTTGTGATCGTTAATTCATGTTAATCCCAAGACTATTAGTCTTGTGATCGTTAATTCATGTTAATCTAATTTGAAACCCAAAACATGGCCTAAGAGAATACAAACTTTAGACCTAAAAAAAAATAAATTCTTAAATTCCAAAGTCTTAACACCAACCTTTGAAATTGCATTTTAAGTTTCGTTATTAGACTCATCATAAATTGTTGGATCAATAATACACTTAGAATCATCCCGTGCAAAAGTAAGTTAAACTAGTCATAAGAGGGTGTTTGACAATGCTATTTATAGTCATTTTTAATTTTTTATTACTAATTTTCGTTATAAACTATAAATTTTTTTAAATACTCACAATTTCTGTAATAACTTATAACTATTTTTTCTTATATTTTAACTATAAAATATTATCTTTATCAAATATTTAGAATTTTTATTATAAAGTATAATTTATAAACTATTATCATTGGTAATTTCAAACACCACCATAATAAAAAATTTAACATCATTCCAAAATACAATAGAAAACTACTTTAATTGCTGATGTAATATCTCGGCCGAGACATTTATTATCTTAAGAAAGATTACAAAAAAAAAAAAAAATCATAGATAATTTAGAAAAAAGGAAAAAGGGAAAAAGAAATTAAGAAAGAAAAAGGTGTGTCCATTCGGAAAGATTTTAATCTGTAAAGCTGATGGTGATTCCTTGGTAGGATGTGCTGAGATGTGGAGCCTATTTTGGTCATATCAAAATATCAGATTCTCATATCTTTGAGCAATCAAGTGTGTATAGCAAATAATTACTCCCCAGTTAAACAGACCAAATCAGCAAGTTGATATGAACATAAAAACATTGGAGGGCAAAGGTAGTAGGGATGTCTCATTTTTTTTAATATAATAATATTATTAAAATATAAAAATATTATATTTATATCTTATTTTATTTTCTATTTTTTTAAATCTTTTGTCATTTTAATTTTAATGTTCATCAATTATTATTATTTTTATTATATTATTCATAATTTTCATTAATATCATTATTTTTATAATTTATTAATTATTTTCTATATATTTATGTCCCGTCTTGTTCCCGCCACGTCTCGATTTTTTTTTCTGGCTCCCACTCCAATAAAATAGAAAACAAGGACGAAAAACCTCAAATTCGACCTCAAATTAGAAAGGGTTGTCAAAAAAAGTAAAAATATTGACAAAATGCGGAGATGCAAACGGTGGTTAGGAGTGGTGATTTGTGATAGTAATCACTTGGCAGCAGAGATTTGGGTGCTCAAAGGTATCGAGAGTTGTCAAAAAAGATTGACCAAAAATGGTGAACAAAAAAAAAGTTATTGAAAACGATTACTTTTTGCAATAGCTGAGGTTACAGTCAAAGATGGTGGAAAAAAAAAGATATAAATGAGAAATTATTTATAAAATAAATAAAAAAATATATTTTTTAAAAGTGTTTATGTAAGAGTACTTGGTTTATTGTATAGGTGATATTCTTTAACATTGAGAAATAAATAAAATTTCAAAAAGATTTAATTTGGGTAAGCTTTACAACAAAATATGGATAGAAATGGAAATCTTTTTACCGTGTTTCTTATGTTTTTCAAGTCTATTAAGCCATGCTTTGATCTTAGATTTGCCAAGAGAAAAGACAAACCAATGAGAAATTTAATTACTTAAGTTATTTTTTTATGGATAACGGAACAAAAATGACATTTTTTTAATATATATATATATATATATATATATAACCCAATAAAAAAGAGAGCAATAATTAGATGAAAGAGACAAAGAACTAAAGAAGATAAAGGAAGAAATGATTCAGGATGCAAATGATCCTAGCAAGAGCACAATACGTCGAATTCGTTTTTGGTTAAAATTCCCCCGCTTGTAATGGATTTGATTTCTGATCAAACCCATCAGTTGCTTCCATTAATTCTTCAATTCCATAAACTTATTGAGATCCACTCGAATTTGATTTTGATAGATTAAATTTGTAAATATTAAATTTGAAAAATCTTAATTAATAAGTGGTATTGAAGGATAAAAAAATTAAATGATATTAATTTTCTTAAATCACATGGCTGGGAATCACATGAGAATCGCCTTTTTTTAACAATCAATTTATGGAGTTAGATTTTAATTGGGATTCTATTGAAACTTATTTAAAAGAGGTTTAAGCACCAGAAACCTTAAGACATATAGATAGTGAGGTACAATGAGAATATACTAGAAATGCTCAAATTGAAGACAAATAGTGCAAAGAGAGGCTTAAATATACTCGAGTGAGGCTTAGATTTAGATATTAAATAGTGTAATATTAGTTCTTGTTATCCTTATTGATAATAGTAGATTATTCATTCTTACTCTTCCGTGTAATTAGTCAGTCAAACCTTACATATCTTGTATTCTTCTTGAATATTTTTATAATTATTTTTATTTTTTATTTACTTTATATGAATTGTAACCTACGTTAATTTTTTCATTACTCAATTAAATTTTATTTTAAAAATTTATACCTAAAATCCAAGCAAAACTCAATACTTATCCAATATCCAAGCATTATCGGAGATCGGACTGGAGTAGAGTGTGCAACATCATTCGGCACCGGGGAAGAGGACGAGAGGGAAGAGGTTGAGCTCAACAACGTCGTCGGAGTTTGGGGACCCCATAGATATGGAAGTCGAAGCCGTGACAAGTGCTCTCCATAAACTCGCTGAGATGAGTCGGGAGCTTTTGTGTAAAGCTAGTTTAAGTGTCAAAATTGATTCTACTATTGAAGTCTTATAGTGAATAATGGTTCTAATCCATCGACCACTGAACACCCAAATTAATCATATATATACATACATCTATATTTATATATACATACAAGTTTCACCACCTAATCCAATCTAATTCTCAATCTGTTCAAGTTAATGGGTAGGGCTTACGGAATTAGGGTTTAAGCACTGTTTGGGAGAGAGATGAAGAAGATGGAGAGGAGGATCGGATTTGGGGAAGAGCCATTTCGAGTGTTCTAGAGAGAGAAAGTGGGCAATGTAAAAAGGGAAGAAGATGATTAGTGGAGTTGCCAAAGAGCCATAATGGTAAATAATTTTGATAATTTCATTTTTTTTGTTAAAAATTGATGTGTTATTTGTTTTGATAAAGTGAAAAAAAGCATTAATATTTTAAATATTATAAAAAAAGATAATGTTGTACTCAAAATATAATGAGAGTTTAAATATAATTTATCCGAATTAATAATAAAAAAAAGTTAAAAACTTGATTCCTAAGCTTGGCCAAACACCCATGAAATTCCAAATTGGTGACAAATGCAAGTGACTTCTTCTGTACACAATCATGATTGCCGAACATGCAAAGCATAACCACCACCATGACTTGCACAGTCCACATTCCCGTGCTAACCATTGTAAATAACAATATCGTTATACTTCACCACCAGTTTTATTTGACATCATAATTATTTTCTTCTTTTAAAATAATAAATTAGAAAATAAAAAATAAAAATCATATATTACATGTTTGGCTTGGTTCAGGGCTATAAAACATATTATGTCATCGAAAACAGTTTGAGAAAAATTTCAGTGGAGATTCAGTCGACCGAGGGGTTAAGTTCGGTCGACTGAGTAGACTTTTTGGTAGTTCAGTTGACTAACCTGGAAGGTCCAGTCAACTGATCTGTGTCAGTGGAAAGTTTTTGATTTTTTAAAAATTTTTCAGTCAACTGATCAGGAAAATTCAGTCGATTGACCTGGATTTTTTTGGTGTGGTCAATAAACATCAAGCCTTTGGAAGATATTTTGAGATTTTGGTTGCTTTTTGAGTAAGTTTCGATTTTCTTTACTTTCTCTCTAGATTTTTGAGGGTTCGGAGCTCGATTTTCAGTGATCGGACTGCGAATTCTTGGTGTTAGTGCCTGGGGCTTGGCGTTCATCCGGACAGAATTCCTTTTCGTCGAGGTTCAGTTTTCGAGGCGTCGAGCTTTTGGCTTAACAAGGTAAAATTTCAAACTCTACTGTTGTTATAGGGTATTACGTGTAATTATATATATTTTCACCAGGTAAAAAATACATTAAACGTTGTTTTCATGTTTAAACTTTATTTTTCGGGTAAGAAGTGCATTTTTACGTCTTTCTCGGTTTATTTCATGATTCGAGTGTGTTGATGCCCGTAATTTTAAAAAATGTGATTTTAAAAATGGAGATTTGTGAAGAGT
>JAOTRH010069861.1:0-11108 GCA_034768845.1 Heliamphora exappendiculata | reverse complement strand
ACTTGAGATAGTCGCTCATTAATTTGATACTAAAATTTAAAAATTAAATATTAATTAAGACTTAAATAAATAAATAAGAAAAAATACTAATTAATCACACTTACAATGGTTTCAGCCGATACTTGATCGACATAATCTCCATTCTTTTTTGTATGTGTCTTTATGTATAACTCTATCCGATCGGGCTTTTTTTCAGTTTTCTTAGCAATTCACATTATTAAGAATGAAAAAATATCACTAACTTCAAATATATATTTTATATTAAAACATAAAATGTGTTGATAAAAATCAATCATTTACCTGATCCTTTACTAAACAATGTGCCTTTCTTCCGCTATTATTTTGTGATGGGAAGTGGAGGAGAAGGAAAAACCAATTGAACATATATTAAAGAGTATATTTTTATAATCATAATAGCTTATGATGATGTCCAGGTGAGAGAGTTGGTCCACAACTTCCATTCCCAATACCAAAAAAACAAAACCAAAACATAACAAAATAAAAAAGAAGCAGCACCTAAAATTGACAAAAAAAATTTGTGCAGACGAACCTTGGGACTTTTTTCCATCATCAAACAAATATACCAGGAAAAACTTACAAGACTTTTCTATCATGTCAAAAGCTTGAAATGTGTGCATTGCAACCCACAAATCAATTTGCAGCATGAGAGAAAGAAGTTAAAATTTGTAAATGTGATAAGCGAAATCTTCTAAAAGTTGCAGAAATTCTAAACAAATCCATTAAAAGATAGTTCGTTTGTCTTATAGATCATTATAAGAATTCTACAGAAGAGTAAAGCAAAGCACAACAACAACAAAAATGAAAAAAGTGTGGGATAACTACCATGTTCAGAATTCCCATATAACTGGCAATGCTGGGATAACTACAAGTTTTCCTAAATGTGGCAATGCTGCTACCAAAACATAATTTAATAAAATATTATTGGTTTGTGTTCAAAATACAAGTGTATTAAAAAATTCAAAATGCAAGTGTACTAAAAAAAACCTAAACTCAAAAAAGGAATAACCTTCATAAGAACGAAAATAGAAGCCATTACTACCAAGTCAGACTCCATCTATTACTATTTGAAAGCAAGTTCAGCCCCTTCCTAATTATGAAAGCAATTCATACAGAAAATCAAGATAAAAAATACAAAAAAAAAGACAAACAACCGCCATTAACGTTTGTTTAAGAATAACATGTAAATTCAACGAAGAAAATTTGGAAACAACTGTTATAACAACAGTTATAACAAAACCAACAAAATGAGGGAATAACCTTTATAAGAACGAAAAATAAAAGCCACAACAACAAAAGCTAGCACGTGACTAACAGTCCAACTGCATGCTGCCATATATGACAAAAAATTCCCAATAAATTCTATGCACACAAGCAAAAAAAACACACTTTAATGAATTAAAATAACAAGCATTAAATAAACGCGTTTAATAATTATTTTAGAATTAAGAGTATAAGCACTCATAATAACCGTGTACTGTCAATTAATTTATATAATCAGTATAAAATTAATTACCTCAACGCGATCATGTTCAATATACACAAAATATACTAACACAATAATAATCTAAGACAGTAAACCATAAACTTATATTCTACAAGAACTGATAATCTAGTCTTCCTTGTATAAGCTAAATTTTACATACCAGATTAATTAATATGTAGAATAAAAGATATCTATACACAACAGTAAATAAATAATAAAACGCATATACTGCGCATGCAGATTCTTATTCAAATGGAAAAATAATTTTTATTAATAAATAAAAACAATACTAAAAAAATTTTAGTACATGATTTTTAGTATTACCCTAACACCATATTCATTTCAATATCACAAATCACACGAACCGTGAACAAATGTCTTAAAAAACAAACTCGCTTCGATATTACAAATGACACGACCAGTGAAAAAATGTTTTGAAACTCATACTCATTGCGATATCACAAAAGACACGAATCGTAAATAAATGTTTGAAAACTCAATTTTGACATGGGGTGGTTGGATCCATGTATGTCATCAGCCGTGCTATGTCAAGAGTCATGTCATGTCATAAATTGTGTACCCAGATAAGGTGTGTGTACGAATGTGATATATAGGAACATAGTGTATGAGAACGTTATGGTAACTTATGAGAAAATTGTGATTTTTAGAGTTAGTGTTTTGGTCCATATACGTTATAAGTCGTGCTATATCATGAGCCGTGTACCCAAAAAGAGTACGTATAGGTGTTGGAGGTAATACTACAAAGATCATTATTTTTTAAAACGATTAATCGATAAAAAATTAACTGGACGGGCAAACGCCGAAACGGGCTACAGATAAAATTTTTGACGTCGAACGATAAAAAATAAACTCGTGCAACCAAAGTTAATTTAGATGAATACCTCTTGTCGATCTAATCTTCAACAACGGCTTGATTCCGAGTTGAAACTCCAGTCAGATCTTATACTGTATTCCCTTACGCGATCATCGAATGTAGTGTGGGCTACGATCCTCCGAAAATTTGTACCGGCAGAATCCCGATATATTTAAGTTTTTGAAATACAAAAATAATATCTCAATGATAATGACATATAAATTATCTGAAATATGATGTATCAATTTCAAACTGGTTCAGCCTACTTGCGTATATATAGGGTTACAGCAGGGACCTGGAGAGTAATTATGAGTAAAACTTCTAGTAGAACACAAACACCTACTAACGGTTTCTGCAATTAAAAAAAGACGCATAGCAGTATCTGCAATTATAGAAAACCAGCAGCAGTTTCTGCAATTTTCATAAAACACTAAATTACAGTTCACACCACTAAAAGATTATAATTGCACTCTGACCCGTAATCTCAAGACCTTCTTGCATTGAGCTCATGTTATTAAATGCTTACCATTTCTCCTCACGTTAAGATTTTCGATACCCGCTAATTAAATTTAATTACTGATAATTTAATTTAATCGGCATCTTGATATTCCTTAAGCCATTTCACTTAACTTATTTGACCGTCGAATAATTAAATCTACCTGTAGGGTTTGACCCGGTCAAAACTTATAAGCATCCTTAAGGGGGGTATTGTTAATCTCGATCATCGGGACATGAATTCCGTCAATAATTAATATTTGACATATAAATAATACCGTTATCCAACTCAACGGGAATATAGACCCATATAAGATCGCACCCTTTAATGAATCAAAACAATGAATATTAAATATATGCAAATTAATAATTATTTTGGGATTAAGAGGATAAACAATATTCATAATAATCTTGGGGTGTGAATTAATTTATATAGTCAGTAGTTAGTAGTCAGTACTAAATTAATTACCCCAAATGTCTCATTCAATACACACAAAGTGTACTGGCACAGAGAGTCGGAACAATAGACGACGTTATTATCTATTCCCCGTAATCAAGACAAGCCTACTAAAACTCTATGCCACAGCCGTACCGATGGTATGCCCATTTCCATCTAAACTGTGAACATAAAACTTATATTCTGCAAGAACCTAAAATCTGGTATTCTGTGTGTAAATCGTACTCTACACACAAGATTAAATACTATACAGAATATTGGACATCCATACATAACAAAGAAATGATATGCATGCATTGCTCATAAAAATTCTCATAAAATAAAAAACTAATTTTATTAAAATAAAATTAAATACTAAAAATATGATTTTCAGTATACCAATCCTAACAATAGGAATGTGATTTATGGGAACATAGTGTATAGGAACATAATGTATGGGATCACCATGGTACCTTGTGAGGAAAAAATATGTGGTGTTTTTTGGAGTGAGTGTTTTTGGTTCATGTACGCCATGAGCCATGTGACGTCATGAGTCGTGTATTTAGGAAATGGTGCGTATGGGAACGTGATATATGGGAACATAGTGTATAAAAATGTCATGGTACCATAAAATGGAAATAACTAAACAAAATTGGGATGGGACTAGCTCTCTTGCGTGAGATCCTAGAAACAGTTATTGCATGCTGACGTGAAACAAAGTTTGAACGGTCCTCTTTATCATATTGTTGGTTGTCATACTTTTGTTCTTGTTTATGATACTCTCTAATATGCGGTTTGAGGGTAAAAGGATATGGTATTGTCGGTGTTTGATTTTTCTACTGGATTTCGTAACTTATGGCGTTTTATGCCAAGTAAAAACGAGATCGAGGAAGAGGCAATAGCGAAAGAAGGAATGGAGCCATGGCTAGCGCAACTTTAGTGCTTTTGAAGAATTTGATTGAGTAGTATGTAATACAAAATATTGTTGGAGATTATTCAACTTTAGTTAAATTTGTAATTATTTTTCCAAAATTTGTTATGTTAAATAAGTATTAGTTACTTTTGAGAAAAAATATATATGATATTGTTTATGTTAAAAGAAAAGATTAAGTTCTTTTCTCTAAATAATGTCTTTGAAATTCGAGACGTTACATCATTAAAGATATAATATATGCGGTCATACAATATAAGACTTACACGTTTTGAAACCAAAATGAAAATGTTTTATGAGACTTTCATAGTTTTGAAATCAAAAGGGAAACGTTTCATGATGAACGCGATCAACTTCACAATCTCTAATACAACGATTACTTCGTTTAAGAAACTCGCGATACTTGCTACATTATTTACACAATTTATTAATGGAGTACAAGTTCTTAATAAGCATAAAATACATAAGTGTGAACATGAATATGAAGTCCTTACTCTTGATATGGGATAACTGCACTAGTGTTAAATAGAATATGTCAATGAGCCTATTTCTTTTGAATTTTGCTAATAGTGAACTTTTATTCTTTTCCTAATGGCCGGCGCCTTACTTGACTATCATTTTTCTTACCATTATAATTTTTGATTGGCTGATTTATCGTAGACTCTATATCATCTAAGTACCAAAAGCAAAATGCCATGTATTTTTCAATTAAGTACCATTCTGCAATAGAGCCTTTGAGCGAGCTCGATTGGGCACATATGATGTCATAAGGTAACTTGGAAAATAAGTGGTTCATATGAATACAAAATAAATAATAATAATAAAACATTGAAATTTAATGGTTAGTTTTGAATCATAGCATGTGTACCTGTTGATGTAATACATCCAATAGTAGACTACCAATCTTAGCTTCCTCAGCTAAGTGAATAGGCAAGTGTTCTATTATGTCGAAAAAGAATAGAGAAAATAATTTTTCCAAATAACAAAGAGTGAGTATCCGAGATTGAATGCAATTTAAATGATCAAGTTTTAAGACCTTTGAGCACAACTGTCTAATAAAATTGCAAAGCTCTATTAGTGGTTGACTCATTTTCTTTGAGGGTATTCTACTTATTGCTATTAAGAAGCAATTGCTTCATTAATATATGGTTGTCATGACTTTTTAGCTAAATATGATTCGCAACCTTACACTGACACAACGTGAAATGTTAGAAGTACAATTATTTGGATCTTTTAAATTTTTCAAAAAATTGCTGAACATAATTTTTCTCTTATTATCCATGGCAAAACATGCATGAGGCAAATATAATTTGTTACTACGTCGTTTTTTGGGGGTGCAATACTTTCCGAATACCCTTTTCTTGAAGGTTAGGACGAGCATTTAGGTTGTTTTTCCTTTGCCACCAACATTCAATATCGTTCGTAACACATTATTACAAATATTTTTTCATAATATGCATCACATTAAGATTGTATCTAATCAAATTATTTTTTTGATATGCCAACTCAAAGAAAATACCCTTCTTCTTCCAATTATGTAGTAGTGTACTATCTTTGCCATCATCTTCCTCATGTATCCTCTTCTTATTCGTAGCATGTGCATCATCTTCATATTGTTTCCCAAATGTATTCACATAGTTCGTTGCAAACATGGCTAACAATTCACGCTCAAATAATTGTGTTGGACACGGGTCAAATTCAATCATTCCATCAAAAGATATAGGCTCATATCAAGACTTGTGGTTTCTATCTAATCATCAGCGATGACCCAAATAACATATCTTCCTTCCGTGAACCAATCGATGTGAACGGGTGTTAACAAGATAGTAAGGACAAGCTAAATAACCCTTTGTTCTCTAACTTGACAAGTTAGTATATGCGAAAAAATCATTAACTGTATATTATAATAACGCACGCATTTTGAACATCCATTACTTGCTGCATCGTAGGTTTCAATACCTTCATCCCACAACTCTTTCAATTCATCCACAATGAGGCTTAAGTATATATCAATATCATTTCCAGATGCCTTTAGTCCATCAATAAGTAATGATAGCACCATGTAAGGTTGTTTTATGTATAACCAAGGGATAAATTGTATGTTATCACAACAACAGGTTACGTGTTATGAGAAATCTTCATTGTATGAAAAGGGTTGAAATCATCAATTGCTGACCTAAGCCTAATATTGTGAGGATCTTGAGTAAAATCACGATAGATGTGGTCAAAATGTTTCCATGCAACATAATCTAATGAATGCTACCCATTAAGAGCGAAGTTCTCTGCATGCCATATTATTAAAGAAGCGATTTTAGAAGACATGAATAATCTTTTCAATCTAGGAATCAATGGAAAGTACCTTACAACCTTTTAGAGAATTTTTTTGTATTTTTTATTACTCCAATTTGAGTGCTCTTCAAATGACTTGTATCTAAGCTTATGACAAACTTTGCAATTAACATGTACAAAATTTTCCTCTCAGTACAACATACAATTTTTGGGCTACATGCACGAATCTTATAGTAATCAAGGCCCAAATCTCCAATAGTTTTCTACTTGCACCAAAAGAATATGACAAATTTCACTATCAAAAAGAGCATCTTTAAACAACTTAAAGTGATATGATAAAAGACTTATTACTCCACCCGCTAAAGCACTTGATGTTCATCAATCCCACAATGAATGAAGGGAAATTAAAACCTTTTACAGCCTGGGTATAACTCTTGCTCAGTTTGCTTCAATTACTTGAAAAAGTTAACAGTATCTTCATCTAGATCTTTTGCCTCATTCAAAGATGAATTATTAACATTTATGTCATGCATAGGGGTTACCGAAAAAATGCCAAATGCATCTCATAACATTTCTTACATCTCATTCGTCAGTTTAAATTAGTTTGCTCACCATTTTCGATACCACACTCTATGGATTCCAATTCTTTCTCATGAAAGATTTAACGCGTGTAACTTGGATTAAATTCATCCACAATAAGGCGCTCTTGTATAGTATCTATATTAACCAATTTAACATTATGAGACTTTTTACACAGACACTATTTTTGTTGCCCTATGAGAAATGTTCTTATATGTAAATTCAATGAATTCTATAACTTCTTGTATGTATCTTACATCCATCCCATTCTTATTTTTCCAACTTTTATGATTTAATCCATGACTACGTTTTCAAAATGCAACTCTAAAAAATACAAACATATGCATAAATTTTATTAATGCTCAAATTAATGTCAATAAATTGAGATAATGAGGATAATAAAATCAAGTACCACATTATAATCATGGATCACTCCCAGCCAACCAACAAATAAATGACAAAGGGTGGTGGAGTTTATATATAACACTCAACTACAATATTTTGGTGTTTGTTGAAACAAGTGATGAACAACAACTTTTTGTCTTTTTTTTTGTATATTTTATTATAATTCTTTTACCATTTCAATTCTTCACATCATGAAAAATCTAAAAAATAAAAATAAAAATTGATTAAAGTTGAAAGCGTACACTAAAGACGGAAAAAAATTAAAAGTTTACATAGGGCCTGTTTGGGTGGACAGCTTATTACTTATTTACTTATAAGCAAATAAGCCAAAACACAAATAAGCTGGTTCGTTTGGGTGATACAAATAAGTCATTTCATTTAAGTTTAGTTCGTTTGGATATTTTTGGCTTATTTGGCTTATTTTAGCTTATTTACTTAAATAAACTTGGTTCGTTTTGGTGATTTTTAGCTTATTGACTTAAAATTTGGCTTATTTGGTTCGTTTGGGTGACGTAGCTTATTTTTGACTTGTAAGCCAAATAAGCTAATAAGTCAAATGCATGAGAACAAAAACTGAAAGTCAACAAATACAATAAACATGAACAGAAAATTCCACCACAATTAGTTATGAAATTTTGTGTGGCATTTATAAATGTAAAAGCAAGTTTTCAAAAGAAAAGCTTCCTCAGTACCCTCCCAAGTATTTGATAAACATTTTTTCCTCTCCATAATAAGGTATTATTACATGAATATATATATTTTTATGATCGAACCTGCAGTTTACCGTGTAGAAATTATTGTTGGATGTATGTATTATATTCTGTAAATTCATATAATTAGTATTTTATTTATATATATTTGGGTTGGGCTGAAGCCATGAATCTACAAAGAATCTAATATATGTAGAGTTTTGTAATTATGTGATTAGAATTTTAGGATTTTTCTATAAATAGGACTTTGTAATTCTAATTGTCGTGTGGGGAGTTAAATCAACTGAAAGAAATGTAGGAAAAGATAAAAAAATACTGAAGAAACGTGAGTAACATTTGAGCCAGAAAACGGGGTTTGTTTCAGGACTCGGGTTGTGGGTATCAAATTTTAGGGTGTTTTTGATCTTCGAATTGTAGACGTAGGCAGGTTGTGCCCAACCACGTAAATTCTTGTGTGATTTTTTTGTATGTATCCAATGATTTTTTTGTTTCCGTTCACGTTCGGAGATTGATGTTCAAATCCCAACAATTATTGATATATTATTTATATAAAAAATAAAATTAATCGGATATATGTAGTAATGTGATCAGATAGCATTTGTTTAAACTTTTTGTAAAAAAATGTACTTACCGTAAATAAATGTTACCTGATCAAATAATTATAGGTATCCGATCAACTTTAGTTTTTATAAGAATAACTAGTAGTTGTGCTCACCCGTTGCGCACTTGGGTGATGAATTGAGAGTGATTGAGAATTTATAGTTTATCTTTTAAATCGTTTTTAAAAAATACAAAAGATGAAAATATCAAATTATTTTTAAAATTTTTGTGTAAATAAAACAAAATGTCATAAAGGCTTCACCAACTTAAGTATTTTTTTATTATTATAATAGTATTGATAAATTTGGTAATTTTTACACAATAAATTGATATAATTATAAAATATATTCAAAAAATAAATTATTTAAACCGCAAAGCACCTACTCCATTACGACGAGAAAATCTACTGTGAGCAAATCACAGTAGATGTCCAGTGAGCACGAAAGAAAATAATTTTGGTTCTTATAATTTGATAAAAAATATTTATTTTTCTTCTTTTATCGAGTAGGTATTTATGTGAAAAATTAGATTAATTGAATATAATTATATACATGATTGTAACATATTTATAGTGAAAAATAAATTGAATTATAAAATTTTGAAATTAAACTACAAACAAAATATATTTGAATTATATGACTAATAATGTTCAATTTATCTAATTTTTTTGTATAAGTTATCAATTTGACAATTTTCAAATAATAAATTTTTTTAATAAAATTGTGTAATTCCAATTCGATTTAATTTACTCTCCCAACACTCTCCCCCGTTTCCGGCATATGGACACTCAAAAGTTTGTCAGTGGCACGGGTTTGGAGGAGAGAGAGGAGTTTTTTAAAAAATTTAAGCGCCAACTAACGGCCACAACCACTAAATTCCAATAGTGCCAACGTCTAGAACCACCCAACTCCTACCAATCAAAACGCGCCAACACAACCACTTAACGTGATACGGGGGTAAAACAGTAATTTACGCAATCAACCCAGCACTTTTACCATCCACGTGGCATGAAATTCTAGAGAAACATAAGCCTTGTTTATTATGACTTATTAAGTGAGAACAGATTGAAATAGGCTATAATATTAACTCACCAAAAAAATTTTATTCTTTTGATCTCGTGGTTCTATGTTTGTATTATAAAACTTAAATTAATAATAATTTTTTATTTATTTGATTAGTAATACCAAGTCATTCTTGATATTATTAGTACCAGACTCTGAATTATCTTTGATTATTATCTAACGATCAGAAATAACTCTATAACTCTTATTTTATTTTTTATATCACTTTAATTAAATATAAATCAAATTTCTCACTATATACATAATTTCATTCATAGTCAATTGGTATACAAAAAAAATATGTAAAACTCATAATATTACTAATCTTTAATATCATATTCAATCTTATCCGGAATAGCAAACAAACCTATATTGCATAATTTTGTACTTATTTGCATAATTTTGCTCATTTTTCTCCTTTTAATTTTTTTAAATTTTGTAATCCAATTTTTTTACATTTTTTGATCGTTTAAATGAAAAGAGCCAACAAAATAAAAAATAAAAAATTTTAATCCAAAAATTGAAAATAGATGTAACATAGATTTAGTTTGTTGATTTATTTTAACATGTATTTTGGTGTAACTTTTTTATGATTTTAGTAATTTTTTGTATTAACTCGAATAAATTACTTTCTAAATTTCCCTGAGCACGATAAATTCAAAAATTAAAAAAATAACTAAAACATAAAAAAATCAATAAGACAAAAAATACAACTTAACAGTTTTCTGACTTTTTGGGACCTTTTTTTATTTTAGTAAACTTATTTTAATCTTGATCTGAATAAATACAGATTTCTCACGTCATTAAAAACTATAAAAGTAAAAAATTAAAATTTAAAAAATCTAAAAAATTTCCAAAAAAATCATTAGACTTTTTAAAACAAACAAAAGTTTAACTTATTTTTGTCTTTTTAAATTTTTTAAACTCATATAAATAGAGGAGTTTAAAATATATTAGAATAATACTGAAAAAAATTCACTAAAAACAAAAAAAAAAGCTAATCCAAACACAAGTTTTGGTTTCTTTTGGTGTTGTCAGCTTAAAATCGACTTAAAGTATTTTGGTTTAAAGTCTAAAAAAATCACCTTCTTTTTGTTTGGTAATCTCATCTTTTACTTTTTTTGGCTTATTTGTTTGTAATGTTTTTTTTTTACTTATTAACCAAAAATTCTATTATATATTTTAAAAAATGTTATAACTTTTATAACCCACATCTGTTTTTTA
>JAOTRH010069850.1:0-17961 GCA_034768845.1 Heliamphora exappendiculata | reverse complement strand
AAATTTAGACTTTTGATAAAATACTTTAAAATAATAAAATATACTAGTCTAGAGTTATAAAAGTATAGAATAATTAAATTGAAACATGGAATGATGTCTAATTATTATTTTAACATGTTCGTTAGATTTGAAATTTTGAGACATTGAAATCAAAATCTGCTAGACTAGGTGAGTATCTGATATCTGAAGTAGTTTTTATTTCACGTGGATACCTGATATGCTACATTGTTAAAGAATGAAAACGAATGATAAAAATGAATGAGAAATGAATGATGAAAATGAAAAGAAATGATGAAAATGGAAACGAATGAAAGTGATGCATGAAAGAATGATGAGTTAAACTGCGTTCTGGCAGCTAGGGGACGATAAGCACCAGTGAGGCGATGCAATAAGGGTGGGGGCCACGGCCAGATGGCTATCAAGAATGATCATGTCCACCGTATAAAATGTGGGATCGCTCCCTACCGAATTTTGACTAAGCGTTTAATATATATCATTCTAACACTGTGAAATAATTAAGAGTTCATATATCGTTGAATTCACACTAGTTGTGCTAATGAACGTTGAAACATTTCAGGTGGTGAATGATGAAATGAAGAAAGTGGTAGCCGAGAAAGAAAATTTAATGTTTATTTTATTTGCTATATTGCATTTTAATTTCCTGTATCTAAATACAATGTTTGAATGTTGAAGGCACCGTTCGAAGCTTTGGGGGTTTTGAAATGAATTTCTGGGATTGTTTATGATTTCTTTTTAATGAATAATTTACCTCTATTTCAAAGTTGAGATGACTTCGAATGAGTTTACTCCAAAAAAGAAAAAAAAACTCAGTCGACAAAATATCAGAATAAGGAATGAAAAATAAAGAAAGAAAGAGACCTTTGGTGGATTTTGACTCATTGGCCGGTCACGGACGCCATATATGAAAATGGGTCATGACAGATGAGGTTTTTGTGAGAACCATTTTGGGGGAGATTCAGGTGTTGGTTTCCGGGTTATGTTTTGGTTTTCTACATCGTTGGTTGTCCTGGTGAGTAGACGGGTTGTTTGGGTGAGCAGATGCCGGGTGTATGGCATGTGATGTTGTGTCGGGTTATGTGGCGTTGTTATGTGAAATGTCATGGTTATATGTGCTTATGTGCTTATAGAACTCTAATTAGTTTTGTTTATACATATGTTGATTCGGTGTTATCCCGTAGTGTGCGGTATTATCCCGTGGATGTGTGTTTGAGTATGGATCTTTATCTATGTGATAGAATTGTTATTAAGGCTTGTGAGAGTCGATTTTGTGTTGTATATGGGGCTCATGTGAATCGTGGCTCGTAGGAGTCAATGTTTGCTGGTGAAACATTGTACTATATCTATACATCAAATTATTTTCTAGGCTTTGATGAGTCTCATACAAAACTATTTTCAAAACTGTTTTTTTAGGCTCTTGGGTGCCTTTGTGTAAAACTGTTTTAAAATGTTTTCATCTGGAGCTCGTATGAGTTCAAATATTAAATCGTTTTTATGGCTCGTGTGAGTAAAAAATTGCACCTCATTTTTTGAGCATGTTTTGTTTATATTGCATGCTTCTTTAATTTCTGCTGAGTTTTGGCTCACGGTGTGGGACTTAAAATATTTTTCAGGTACCGATCATGTGGGTTGATTCAGGGTTGCCGGTTGAGGAGGAAGACCTATAGTCTTCTTTTTTGTTCTTTTGATCATGTGTGTTTACATGTTTTTCGGTGTTGGAACCATGTAATGTAGGTCATTTTTTGGCGAATATATTAAATGCATGTATGCTTTAATTTTGTTAGTATATATCGAGTTTGGTGTTTTATCTTGTTATTTATGGGTGTTTCACGTGACCTGGAGTTTGGGGCATGACAGAATGGTATCAAAGCTTTGGGTTCGAATACCTAAGAGTCGTGGAAAGAGGGTGCATCACCGTATGAGGTTGATTGCGTGTGCTTGACTATATGTGTTTAAATGTTTTGACAACATGAATGTGTTAGCATGCGGGGTATGTGTGAATGCTATGTATACGTGAGCATAGGGGTCGAACCTTGGGATTGATTAGTCTTGTCTTTGGGCGTTTGGATTAACAAACTTGGGAGCCAAGTTATAAATGCGTTTAGCTGATGTGATTTCTAATAAGGAATCTGAGTAGGTTATCTAAATTGACACATCATTCTTGTCAGTTCTCCTCGGTATGTGGAGTTTATTTTGCATGAACCTATATGACTACGTGTTTGCATGCTTACGTTTAAGCTATATGCAGCATCTTATGTTCTGTGTTTCTTTCATGTTGACGTGATGCCTGCGCGGAGAGGGCGAGATCGTGGTTGAGGCCGTGGTCGTGATTTTGGCCAAGGGGATGTGCCTATCCCTAATGCTAGGGATGCAAATGCACCCCAAAGATCGATGGGCGTGACTGAGTTGCTGTATGTGCTAGTTGGTTCTATCTAGCAGCTGGTTGAGGCAGCTAGAGGTGGGACTGTTAGAGAGGGAGTGCCTGAGTCGAGGGCTACAATGGTGATGCGAGAGTTCAGGCGTATGGATCCACCTACGTTTGATAGGGATCCTGATCCTACAGTGGCTACAGAGTGGTTGGAGCTGATGACATGGATCCTTAACACATTACAGATCGTTGAGGATGAGTTGCGGATTTCTTTTGCCACGTTTCAACTGAGGGGTGATGCTCACGAGTGGTGGAAGTATCCATAAATACTGTGGGGGTCACATGGGCAGCGTTTACTGGAGTTTTTCTAGAAAAATATTTTCCTACTTCATCTAGAAACTTGTATGGAGAGGAGTTTTCTACTCTCACCCAGGGAGCAATGGGTGTTATGCAGTATAAGGCCAAGTTTACTAGCCTGTCTCGTTTTGCACCAGAGTTGGTGACGACCGACGAGCTGAGGTCGAGGCAGTTTGAGCGGGGTTTGAGGCCCACGATCAAAGAGAGAGTGGCCGGCATGGGGCTGCGTGTGTTTACAGAGCTGGTGGATGCAGCAGCGAAAATTGAGAATATCTTGGCAGAGATTTGAGCTTCTTGGGAGTCTAGGACACCACAGGGTGGGATAGAGGTATAAACAGGTGGGCATTTTGACAAGAGGTAAAAGTCCTCTGGTGGTAGTTTCCATCCATCTGGGTTACCACAGCAGTTTTCTGCACTAGCACCATCGGTGGCTTCGTCAGGGAGGCCAGAGCAGAGGGAGGTTAGATGTTATCGGTGTGGATAGCCGGGGCATCGTGTGCAAGATTTTCCACAATCGAGGCAATTTCTGGATCCACAGTTGAGGCAGTTCTAGAGTTTTGTACCAGATCAGTCATAGGGGAGGGAGCTGCTGATTTGCTATAGATGTGGTCAGACGGGACATATCCGCAGGACCTGTCCATAGAGAGAGAGTGCGACGAGCACTATAGGCACACATGAGGGTTCATTTGTGCAGGATCGACAGCAGCATCCTATAGTTCAGACTTTCCGGATTGTAGGTGGGGGTGCTTTAGAATAGTCGGTGCGGCAGCCGACAGTGTCGGGTTATGGCGAACAGGCCAGAATGACGCAGGGTTGAGTGTATGCATTTACAGCTCCTAGTTCTTCCAGGGCACTGGTTGTACCGGATGATACAGATGTTTCTCCAGTGTGCAGAGGTACTTTCTAAATGTGCACCTTTTGGGCAGTTTCTTCATTTCATTTGTTTGGGGAGTTGGTGATGGATTTTGTGGGTGGTGTGCTATGTTGAGACAGCGGTTGGTGATGATACGAGGTTGGGGTGAATTGTAGATCTCGTGTCTTTGAAATAGTTAGCTGTTGTTTAGGATGCTTGACCTTGTTTGACTATATCCTAGAAATGGTGTGGCTAACCATCTCTTATGCTGCTGTCAATTGCGATCAACAGTTTGCTTTTTTTTGACCTTGTGCTGAATTTCGGAGACGAAATTCCTTTAAGGGGATAGAGTTGTGAGATCCTGACCCGTTTTATTTTTTCGACGTTTTTCGACGCATGTTTACCGTTTTCGTTTCAACATGTTTATACGTGTTTTTATGCATGTTCGGGTTTAGATATGCATGCGGGGTTAGTTCATGGGGCCATTGGGCGCTATGATGCGGGATTAAAAAAAAAGATATTTTCGTGACCTATAAATATTTGGCGTTAGATTTTTTCAAAAGATATTTTTAAAACTTCTCTACTAGTTTTTTCGTTTTCTCTCTGCCTTCTCTCTAACTTCTTGGAGGCCCGGGGCTTGGTTTTTGATGATCCAATAGTTGATCTTTATTATTGGCACGATGGGTTACGCGTTCATTTGGACGGAATTTTATTTCGACAAAGTTTGATTTTGCATGTGGATCGAGGCGTTGAGTTTTTAACTCACTGAGGTAGGATCCTAAACTCTCATGTCTTATAAGGGTGCTACGTGTAATTGTGTGTGTTTTTACTATTTCAAAATGCATGAAATCGTTTTATGTTTCAAACATTGATTTTGGGGTTCAAAACCATTTTTGTCGATTTTGGTTGGATGAAATCGTATTTTGCGTATTTCATTCGAGGATTTGGTGATAGGCTTGGGCGTGTGTATGTCCCAGGGTGTTGAATGGAAGTTTTGAGGCTTCATTTTGGGCTTGGAAGGGTTGAAGCAATAGCTCTGAGTTGTTTCTGCTTATGTTTAGTCGACTGGATCGAGGGGGTTAGTTGACTGAATCGTGGTTCTGTGGGTTCAGTCGACTGTACCTGGGAGGTCAGTCGACTGAGTTGGCTCGGTTTAGGTTTTTTTTGGTTTTCAGTGTGTTTTCAATTGACTGGGCATAAGAGGTCAGTCGATTAGGTCCTGTGTTGGGTTTTTCGGTGTTTTGGCGGTTTAGGTTGATCGTGTGGTGTTCTTTTAGTTGATTGGGTTATGGGGCTCGATCGACTGCTCTCCTCTAGTGGTTTTCTAGTTGATTGGATTATGGGGTTCTATCGATTGAAGTCACAGAGACGGTGTTGGTCACGTCATGCGGGTGTTGAGGCACGGTTGTGTGCGTGGTGGTTGGCGCGCCATTGGGTGCAAGGCGTGTGAGTATGTTGTTCGTTTTGAAGATGAGGTTTTGGTGAGAACTGTTTTGGGGGAGATTCAGGTGTTGGTCTTCGGGTTAGATTTTGATTTTCTGCATCGTTGGTTTTTCTGGTGAGTGGACGGGTCATTCGGGTGAGCGGATGACGGGTGTGTGGCATGTGACGTCGTGTCGGGTTATGTGGCGTTGTTATGTGAAATGCCATGGTTATATGTGCTTCTGTACTTATAGAACTCTGATTTGTTTTGCTTATGCATATGTTGATTCGGTGTTATCCTATAGTGTTCAGTGTTATCCCGTTATGTGCGGTATTATCCTGTGGATATGTGTTTGACTATGGATCTTTATCTATGTGATAGAACTGTTATTAAGGCTTGTGAGAGTCGATTCTGTGTTGCATGTGGGCTCGTGAGAGTCGTGGCTTTTAGGAGTCTATCTTTACTGGTGAAGTATTGTACTATATTTATGCATCAAATTATTTTCTAGGCTCTGATGAGTCGTGATACAAAACCGTTTTCAAAACTATTTTTTTAGGCTCTTAGGAGCCCTCGTATAAAACCGTTTTAAAATATTTTCATCTGGAGCTCGTATGAGTTCATTTATAAAACCGTTTTAAAATGTTTTCCGAACATATTTTGTTTATATTGCATGCTTGGCTAGTTTCTGCTGAGTTTTGGCTCACGGTGTGGGATTTGAAATATTTTTCAAGTACCGATCGTGTGGATTGATTCGGGATTGCCGATTGAGGTGGATGACATGTAGTCTTCTTTTTTGTTCTTTTGATCATGTATGTTTACATACTTTTCGGTGTTGGAACCGTGTAATGTAAGCTCTTTTTGAGCGAATATATTAAATGCATGTATATTTTAATTTTGTAAGTATATATCGAATTGAGTGTTTTATCTGATTGTTTGTGGGTGTTTCGCATGATCCAGAGTTTGGGGCGTGATATGCTGCCTTTGCACTAATACACAACACAGTGTTATACAGGTTAAATTGTTTAATTTTTGAATATATTTTTATACTTGAATTTTACGATATATAAAATTTATCGAGTTTTCTATTTATATAAAAAAGTAAAATTAATCAAATACTAATAATTAAGTGATTCAATAAACATTTGTCTATAAATAAATAAATAGTAACTAGTAAGTATAATTTTAAAATAAAATATTTAAATGAATATTATTTGATTACTTATCTACACCTATTAAATTAATTTTATTTTTATACAAATAACAAACTGAACGAGTTTGACATAAAGAATGGGCTCAATCATAAAGATAAATTCAAGAATTGAATTATTTAGCATGTACATCACCCTTATTGTACATTAGTGTAGAACAGACTTGGTTCCGGTTATAGCATCCACGGCAATAATTAGCCAAATTAATTAATTAAGTTTTCAAAATTTTATTTTAGCTAATTACTGTTTATTCAAAAATTTAATAATACTAGTTATTTTAGCTATCATTATCAAACTAAAAATTAGATATGACACATTTTGTAGAGATGCTTTAAGGATATTTTATTTTTATTTCATACTCTGGGATTGCAAATTACAACAATAATATTTGCCATAAAATCAATTTTAATTTGATACATGAAAAAAATGTAATAATTTTTCATAATACAAAATTTAAAAGGCGTACTTTAATCTATGATGCTATAAGCTCTTGTTAAAAAGAGAATAATTTAAAAAAACATCTTAATCTTTGAGCTGCTTGAATGTAAAGGATTTTCGAAGCATTTTTTTTTCTAGGCAATGGAAGCCATGAACGTCACATTATGTCAAGTTTAAGTTTCAGACTTAAACTAGGATTTTTGGGATAGAGAATGTAATTTGGGATTTTACACTATTTATACTAGTTATCTTTCTTTTCATAAAAAATATTTAACAATTATAAAAACTATTAATGAATTCATAAATTATTATAAATTAAGAGAATATATTTTATAAATTCATAATGAAGTACATAATGAATCTCCCAAATTTATTGTATAAATACAAAATATATCTTATATCCATTTATAGATACTCACTAAATCTATTATGTTCAATGCAAGTCTTTTATATATGTATATATAGGTGCATTTATCAATACTTATTTATCATTAAATTTATAAATATAAATTTTTTTTGATGAGATTAATCTAATATAATCATGTATTGATCGCATTAGAAAAGTAATGCTAAAAGATCCCACAACTTATAACAGTAGAAAGTAGAAAATAAATAAAGAGCTGAAAGTCAATTGAAAAATTAAAATTTGTTTGCAAAAAAAAGTAGCCAAGGCCACCTATGATTAAAGAGAGGAAAAGTCGATGCAAAAACTAAAATTTGTTTGTAAAAGGAAGTAGCCAAGGCCCCCTGTGATTAAAAAGAGGAAAAGCCAATGCAAAAATTAAATTTTGTTTATTTTTGTTTTTAGTTAATTTTTTTTATCTAAATTTTTTTATTTTTTTGACCCTGGTTTGTGGCTAAAACCAGCTTAAAGTTTTTTTTTTTTTTTTGGCTTCAAGCTTTAAAAAATATTTATTTTGTTTGTTAATAATGGCTTTTAGTTTTTTTTTTGGGTTAATGTTTTCCCTTTACTTATCAAGTAAAATAATTTATATATTTTTAAAAAATATTATAGCTTTTATTGTTATATGAGGGCTAGAGTTTATAGATTTTGTCTATAAATAAATATCTTATAATTCTAATAGTTATGTGAAAAGTGAATCAAATAGGTAAAAATATATGAAGATGTAGACAAAATACCGGAGGTACCGAGGTGACCTTTGATTGAAAAAACAAGGTTGATTTTAAGGCTTGGATTTTGGGTGTTGGGCTTTAGGTTATTTTCTGTATTATATTTGTAATCTCTACAATTATAGTAGATTATATTTCTCGCTTATGCACGTAGGCAGGTTGTGACAAATTATATAAATTTTTGTGTGATTTTTTTTTTTAGTATGTGTATGGTTGTGCTTTCGGTTGTGTTTAGAGATTGTTGATTAAATTTTAATAGTTGTATCAAGATCGAGGATTGATGATTCGTATCCGTGGTGGGTAATTAGAGCGTAGATATTTTTTTCTTGTATAGGTCTAACTTTTGTTGCAAAAAAAGAAGGGAAATTACATAAATCTGTGAAGAACAATGGAGCAATGAATTTTGGTGGTCTAGTCAAGCAGTAGCAGATTAAAAAAAATTGGCGATCAAGCAGCACCGACCTTGGCTCTTGATTAGAGTTGGGCAAACTAGCTATAATAACATCATGGTGGAAAGATCAACATATTAGCTTTTCACCCTATTTATGTGGAGAGTGAATTAAAGAGGAATATATATGGAGAGAAATAAAAAAATATCGAGGATACCAGGGTAATTCTTAAGTAGGAAAATAGGGTTAGTCTCAAGGCTCAAGTTTTGAATGTTAGATTTTAAGGTATTTTTGGTCTCATATTTGTAATTCATATGACCATAGTGGATTATATCTCTCACTCATGACATAGGCAGTTATGTCGAATCATGTAAATTTTTGTGTGATTTTTTTTTTAGTATATACAAGGTTGTGATTTTGAGTACATTAAGGAATTAATGATTAAATCTAATATAAATAAAGATTTATTAAATTAATAAGAGATACAGAGTAATAATAAAATGTACAAAAAAAAGATAATAGCGCAATGTATGTCTTAATTGGAGAGATAAAAAAACAAAGAGAAAGAGGTTCTCTATGAGCAATAGCATAAAAAAACTACTAGAAAAACCCCTAATCTCATATTGTTGGGTTTGGTACCTCAAATTTATGTTTGGAAGAACATTCAGATAGCGTGTTCAGTCAACAGGTAAAGAAAGGGTTAACCAAGGCTGACCGCTCGAGCGGTCTAGGTCCGCTCGAACGATGCATCATAGGACAGTGTTTTAATTTTCACAGCTAGGATTGCAGCTGTGGTTTTTGATGACCTAATTAGTATTATATAAATAAGTGGTTATAACCTGAAACCCTAGAACATTCAACACACTCAAGAGGCTCAGATTAGGAAGCTAGAGAGAGTGTAGAGAGACAGAGAGATGCTCAATTTGAAGCTATACATATTGTGAGATTGAGAGTAAATCTAGTAATCCATATTTGCATATAGTGGATTGATTGTTTCTTCTCTCGTTCAGGTAGGCAGTCAGTCGAACCACGTATATTGTTTCATTTCTTTTGCTTGTTCTTATCCTCTATCTTGTTTTGTATAGATTGAAATCGCAGTTTCTTTTCGTTGCATCAGGGAATTTGTGCCAAAAATCCTAACAAGTGGTATTAGAGCGACAGGTTAAAGGCTTGATCACAATATTACTATAGAGATGATGAACACCATATATAAAGTCGAGAAGTTCACAAGCAAAAATAACTTCTCCCTGTGACAAATGCAGATAAAGGATTTGTCGATTTAGCAAAGTGTATACAACACGTTACTTAGTAAGGCAAAGAATCTAGATAAGACGGCCGATGACGATTGAGAGGGAACCCATTCCAGGGCCACAAGTTCAATTTGGGAGATAAAGTTATTCACAACGTGCTTGATGTAAAGACAACACACGAGATCTGCTAGAAGCTGGAAGATCTTTACATGAAGAAGAATCTGACCAATAAGCTGTACGTAAAGAAGCAGCTGTATGGGTTGTAGATGAGAGAAGGTATAAAATTTTTGAAATATTTAAATATATATAATATGCTCATCATACAGTTATCTAAATTTTGAGTAGAGGTTAATGATGAGGATAAGGCAATATTCTTGTTGGCATTGCTTTCGACGTCCTCTGATCATTTGGTGATAATATTGATGTACGAAAAGGACACTCTAGAGCTAGAAAAGGTCATTAGTGCTCTTTTGTCACAAGAGAAGATGATGAGGGATAGTGAATCTGATACAGAAGGTGTGTTTGTGGCTAAGTTTCAGTCAAGCAAGAGAAGGATTAAAACTAGTGAGTAGGGTTATAACAAAGACATATTTCGGTTCAAGTCACGTGCACGAAAATGATGTGGAGTACTTCTATTGCCACAAAACTAGTTATTACAAGAGCTTGTGTCAAGAATTAAAGCAGCATCTGGAGAAAAAGAAGAAATGAAAAATGCATGCAAAAGCTATTAATTTTGCTAAGGATTCGTCATATGGTGAATTACTTTTAATTTTCTCAGATTTTAATTTTTTGTTAAAGTCATGGTTATTAGATTTATGATGCTCATACCATATGTGTTCATTTAGAGAATGGTTTGATTCATATAAGTCTTGCAACATAGGTATAGTTCTAATGGGGAATGACACAGTGTTCCAGTCCATTAGAACGGGTATAGTGAAAATCAGAATGTTTGATGGGATTGTAAACGCTTTAGGGGATGGCGGGTATGTTCTGGGGTTAAAGAAGAATTTGATTTTTTTGGGAACATTGGATTTTGTAAGTTACGGGTTCACAATAAAGGATGGAGCAATGAGGATTAACAGTGGTGCTATGGTGATCATGAAATGGCAAAAATTGGATAGTCTCTACAGACTGGTATGAGACACGGTGATAGGTGGAGTTACCACTATCACAAAGGCAGAGTCCTGTAGGGACGACATATGACTCTAACATTTGCTGATTGATCAGGTTGGCAAGTAGAGTATGTCAAAAAGTCAAATGAAGAAAGCAATAAACGAGGTGGAGCTCGATCAAAAAATGTTCATCTAGAGAATTGGGTGATGGTGGTTCAAGTCAGTAGCAGCAAAGTAGTAGAGATCATTCGTCCTACAAGAAGACTACCGGCAACTCAGATAGTTCAATGACAAGTGGGAGTGTTAGAGAAGGTGGGGTCACCATAGAAGTTTGAGACTTGAGAGTTTGGCAATCTGTTCAAGAAAGAGAGGATGGTTGACTGCAAGAGGGTCAAGTTTAAGTGCGGCTTGGATTTGGTCCAAGTTCATTCAGTTTGATGATCAAAGAGAGTGGGGTACCCACACCTAAAAAATGGGTGCATGACAAGGCGACTGACAAATTTTCAAGATGTTTCAGAAATTCGAGTCAAGGTGAAAATTATTGGGTTTGGTGTGTTGAATTTATGTCTGGAAGAACGTCCGGACACTGTGTGCAATCAAGATGTGATAAAAAGGTCAACCATTAGTGAAGAAAGGTCAATCACCAAGACTGGCCGCTCGAGCAGTATGGGTTAACTTGAGCGACCAACATCCCGAGAATAACTCAATTGAAAAATAAATAAGTCTACTTGAGTAGTCTGGGTCCACTCGAGTGGTGCGTAACGAGACAGTCCTTATTCAAGAATCCAATAACACTAGCTATTTTAGCTATCTTTACCAAACTAAAAATTAGATATAGTGAATCACGTGAAAATGCTTTAAGGATATGTTATTTTTATTTTGTACTCGTAGATTGTGACCACAACAACAATACTAGATATGGACCAAGGTCATAGATTTATGCGAAAAATATGATAAAATTAATTTTAATTTAATACATAAAAATAATATAATAATTTTTCATAATACAAATTTTAAAAAGCATACCTTAATCCATGATGCTATAAGCTCCCTTTAAAAAGAGAATTTTAGAAAAAGATCTTGATCTTCGAGATATTTTAGTATAAAAGATTTTCAAACTTCTCCTCTAGGTGATAAGAGCTATGAAGGTTACGTGGTGTTAAGTTTAAGTTTCGAACTTAAATTTAAACTTTTGAGATGGAGAGTGTGATTTGGGATCTTACACTATCCATACCAGTTATATTCTCATAAAAAATTTTTTAATTATTAATACGAAGTAGCTAGTCAATGAATTTATTATGTTCAATGTAAATATTTTATACATGTATATATAGGTGCATTTATTAATACTTATTCATCATTAAGTTCATAAATATAAAACATTCTTAACAGAATTAATCCAGTATAATTATGCATTGATCACGTTAAAAAAATAATACTAACAGACCCCACAACTTATAAGAATAGAAAATAGAAAATAAATAAAAAAATTCGATATTTTTAAACTTATTCGTCACTTTCATTACACCCGTAAATATTACAATCTTTTTTTGTACCTTCCGGGTTGTTTGTAACAGGAAGAAGCTAGCCAAGGCCACCTACCTATGATTAAAGAGATGAAAAGTCAATGCGAAAATTAAATTTTGCTTATTTTTATTTTTAATCAATTTTTTAAAATTTTTATCTAAATTTTTTTATTTTGTTGACCGACTTAAACCAGATTAGAGTTTTCTCTGGCTTCAAGCTTTAAAATATATTTATTTTGCTTGTTAATAATGGCCTTTAGTTTCTTTTGGTTAATGTTTTTTAGTTTTTTTGTTTTTGTACTCATCAAGTGAAATAATTTATATATTTAAAAAAAAATATTATGGTTTTTATTATTATATGAGGACTAGAATTTATAAATTTTGTCTATAAAGAGAGATATTATAATTCTAATAGTTGTGTTAAAAGTGAATTAAAAGAGGTAAAAATGTAATGAGATGCCAACAAAATACCGAACACACTGAAGTGATCTTTGATTGGAAAAACGTAGTCGGTTCAAGGTTCAAATTTTGAGTATTGGGTTTTGAGTTGTTTTTGATATTATATATGTAATCTCTACCATTATAATAGATTATTTTTATCACTTTTGGACATAAACGAGTTATGACAAACTATTTACATTTTTGTATGATTTTTTATTTGGTATATGTATGATTGTGCTTTTGGTTGTGTTTAGAGATTGTTGATTAAATTCCAGTAATTGTATTAAAATTGAGAGTTGATGATTTGAATAATTCGCAGTGGGTAATTGGAGCCTAAATATTTTTTTCCCTATATAGATCTAACTTTTGTTGCACAAAAAAGAGGGTAATAATAGAAATTTGTGAAGAATAATGGAGCAACGAATTAATTTTGGTGGTCTAGTCCAGCAGTAGCAGATAAAAAAAAAATGGCGCTGAAGCAGCATTGACCGTAGGCCTTGATTAGAGTTGGGCAGACTATGACAACATCGTGGTGGAAGGATTAGCACATTAGCTTTCTACGCATGCCACCATTTGGGGTTGATTACTCAAGGTAATGATTTGGTGTAACAAGCTTTGCCATGTGTTTTTTTTTTTTTTAATTTTTAGTGTTGTAAATTTGTCAATATAGTCAAAATTTTTAAATTTTGAATGATTAAAAGAGATTGAACAAATTCAATTAAAATAAAAATTAATATGGGGTGATCAAGTTTGATCACTAATTATCAAGAATAATTAAGAGCATCTGATTAAAGACAAAGACTAATCATCAATCAATGGATGCAGGTAGAATTCTAGTTGCAAGTAGAATCAAATTAGACGAATATTTTTTGATTTGATAGATGATTGGACCAATACATTCGATAAAATGATTGAAGTGACAGTAGACATATCGACGAATATGTGTCGAGCATATCGTTGTAGAGGTGCGGGTTATACTAGTTTAATATGCGTAACTGGATAATAAAATTAAATTCACAAGTTTTATTTTAATTCTTTTTAAAAAAAATTAAGAATTTAAATTTTATTAGTTACATATATAACACATAAAGATTGATTTTAAAAGAAATTTTTATAACATGTAGTTTATTTCAAAATTATAAATTTGTTAAAATTAAATATTTTTATAACCCAAAAAAATATGTTGAAAATTAAGTGGGTGAGACAATTTATTCACGTATAAATCTCACGGTCTCCATCACTAATTTGTAGGTGGTGTAGTTAATTTCATATGTTGGCATTAAGTACCTTCCTTCCTACCGGAATGAAATTAATTACGGTATTACCAGTACATATCTCTTTTATGGATAATTCTAGATAATTGTTAGTATGGATCACTTCTACACATGAAGGGTTTATTACAAAGCAACTGATTTGGGATTAAGTGATGTTATACACTTACCTATAAATAATAGTATTCTCTCCATTCGAGTCGCTATATTATTTATAGGGCCAAAGTTATGTTAGTTATTTAATTTTACTTGGTATGGTCTATTGTCTAGATAGTAAAATTAATATAAATTGATCTGTCTAGACGAATGATGAGTAGTAGATGACCTTCTCATCGAAACATGCTATTCACGGTGTACCTGACTGCTGGCGAGTTCTTTTTAAAAATGGTAGAGGAAACTAAATTTTAAAAATAATTTTTAATTATGTGAATCTTAGATATTAAAATAGTTTTCAATCCACTTGCGACCAGACTCAAAGGGAACAAACTAACTGGACCAAATTATATTGACTGGAAGAAAAATTTGGATATTGTGTTAACTGTCGATGACTATAAGTTTGTGCTTACAGAAATATATCCACCAAAGCCTAATGAGGGGCAACCGATGAGGAAGCTTAGACTTATTAGAAGTGGCAGAAGGCTAATCAGATGGCACAGGGTTATACTCAGGCATCCATGTCAAATGTATTGCAATATCAGTATCAGTCTATGTTTAGTGCTTATGACATGATTATAAACCTCAAAGAGATGTTTGGGGATTAAGATCATGCAGGCAGATGACCATGAAATTCATGATGAACATAACTATGACTGAAGGCACTCCAGTTAGAGATCATGTTCTGAAGATAATTAGTCTTTTGAATGAACTAAAGATTATTGGAGCTAAAATTGACAGAAAAACCTAGGTCGATATCATACTCCAATCGCCGCTTGATAGGTTCAAGCAATTTTTCCTTAATTACAATATGAACAAACTTGATTTTTTTCTGACAGAATTTCTTAAAGAATTTCAAGCAGAAGATGGTGTTCATAGGAGCCAATCAGTGCCTTTGTTGCTAAAAAGGGTTCTACTTCTAAGCCGAAAGGTAAAAAAAGAAAAAGGTTTAGAAACAGGGTAGCACAACTTCTAAGATAGTTAGTAGACCATAGACTGATGTGAAAGAACTGAAATGTAGATGTTTTCATTGTAACTTGTAGATACTCCAATTTGACCAAGTCGAATCTTGGACACCCACCTCGAATGCGCCCCAATGACGAAAGTATGAGAATCATATTTGAGGATACTCCTAAGTAAGAAAAATCACGAATATGGCTCAAAATTCAAAAACCCTAAACAACCTTGAGGCCGTGACATCCTTAACCACACGGCTATCACTTTTTTGAAAATCCTAGAACAGGCCGCATCCTTACTCTCACGGCCGTTACCTTTTGGGAAACCCTAAATTAAGCCGTAACTTTCTTTGTCACAGCCGTTGCCTTTTTATCCAGGTCGTGACTTTTGAAAGTTAAAACTGTCTTTTTCACTACTATAAAGGTAGTAGACTGTACTGTACCAAAGCAAAAAGGTAACGACTAACATTATTACCCATTTTTGGACAAGTGGCAGCATCCTAGAAGGGGTCTGTGTTACTCGCCTTACCTATAAATAGATGACGATTCCAAGCAAAAAAAAAGGAGAGTGATATACATGGATACCAAAACTCTACCCAAATACTCCCCCACCCGATAATCTCCTATCCATTTCATACTTTGTAAGCCTCGTTTGTGCTCTTGTTTGCTTCGGAGGAATTCTTGGAGCACGTATATTAGTTCGGATGTATCGTATTCTCATCACTGAGGGGCCATTCGAGGTGGATATTCACACGAGGTAACCTTAGGATATCAAGACTCTTTTTAAACCGCCATCTTCTTCCCCGAGGGTGTCGTGGATAAGGTTTCCATTGTTTTTATTTCATGTTTACCATTCATTTCAATGTAAATATTCATTTTCTCCAAGTTTTCATCACTAACAGTATATGCATAATCTTCTGTTTCGTATATTTACATTTGTTTACATCTTGTTTTGATGCTTACAAGCACACTGAACACATAAAAAAGCTTACTCAGGTTCTAGAACATACCGACCGTAACTTTCGTATGTCACGGTCGTGCATTCTATTAAACCCACAGTGACAGCCGTGCCCTTTTTATAGGAGCCGCTACATTTATGCCTCTTTATATGAATGGCCACAACATTGTATTGTTGCGGCCGTAACATTGTTCTAAGGACAAAAATGCAAAAAAATCTTTTCAAAGTCCTTTGTTATCTGTTTATTTTAAGTTTGCATATCCTTTTATTACTCTATTTAATATTTTCTCTTTTCGTGCCTCTGTCGATCTCTCTGTCGGGTAATGAATAGTAGATATGGCCTAGACCAAATGGGTCATGGTCTCCATTCTATGTACCTTCATATTCGTATGATTTTGAGGTTATGTGAATGTTATGGCCACTTTTGTTTTCCTTCATATTTGTCACGGCCGTCATCCCCTTTGTTACTATTGTGTAGGTTTTTGAGAAATTAGTATCATGTAAATGTGTTTTAGGCTCTCTATTATTCAATTTTGATACTCTGTATATTCTGTTTTGAGCTATTACTTGCATAGAGGACAAAGAATGGTACATCTAGCCTAAAACCAATAAGTCATGGTCTCTGTCCTGCATATCCTATTCATTTGAGTCTATTTTAAGCCATGTGCAATGTATATACCCTTTATGTACCTCTTAAAAACCATGCCCGTGACATTTCTTTATTACGACTGTGAGATATTTTCGTTCTGTTCTTCATGGTAATCCTATTTTTGTCACGGCCGTTTATTTTGTGACTATTTTTGTCATGGCCACAACATTTGTTGCTTCGGCTTTGAGTTTTTTGCATGTTCAGTAGTTGAAATATGATATTTAAGTCTCTTTTGCTTGTTGCTTTCAACATGATAGGGACATGAACATTATTGCATGACCCTTAGAATCTTACTTGTTTGTTTATCGTTTATTTACATATTTTTCGCTTTGCTTTATTTAAATAATACGTGTGGCATATCTAGAAATAATAACCAAGTTGCATGACTCTAGAATCATAGTTAAATTTTTATTTTATTATTTGCTTTTATTTGAACTCTCTTTAACCTCCTATTTTGTATATATTACATTTAAAAAGTTTACAACAAGAACCAATATTAACAAAGTAAATGCCAACCTTATGGTTGGCCGAAAAAGGGTGTCTAATACCTTTCCTTTTCGTACCCTAACTCCCGAACTATCTTTATTTTTTGGTACATTTTTAAAAGACTTGCAACTTTTTTTTTATTTTTTTTGGTTTTTCTCAAAAAATAAGTGGCGAGTGTGGCATCGGGATTTTGGAGGTTGTTTTGAAAAATATTTCAAAAATAAGGAAATTCAAATATGTTTAAAAAATATTTTTAATACCTTGAAAACTAAATTTTGAAAATTTCTTTTTTGATGAAAATGGAGTCGCCACTTAGTTTTTGAAAAAAACTAAGAAAAACAAAAATAGCTACTGATCTTTAAAACGTTTAACTAGAGAAAGAGGGTTCGGGGACTAAGGTACGAATAGGAGAAAGTGTTAGGCACCCCGTTCGCCCAACCATAAGTTTGGTTTTTACTAATCATCATTTATTCTTTAATAAAATTTCTCAAATGCATGTAAATAAAGAAAATGAAGACAAAGAGAAAACATTCAAAATTAAATATGAAAAATATATAAAATATGTACATAGCACTCCAAATTAAGACAAATAAAGGGATGAATTCTTAAGTCCTATGACATGCAATTTTTAACTAAAGGATATATGGAATACACACCGCATGCAATTTTACAAAAATAACCTAAACTATCATAGTATGCATAAAATAAAATAAAAAAAAACAAGTTAGAAGTTGTCGAAACTACCTAAATATAAATTTACTACAAAACTAAACAAAACAATTCTAAGTATAATACTAAACTAACATGCATATTATTAAATTATCAAAAGCATAACAAAAATAAAAACATGCAAAGTTCCTATATTAAAAGTTTACCAAAATGAAGGAACCTAACAATAATTTTTTATGATAAGAAAGTGTTTAAAGGCTTGAAAGAAAAAGAAATAAAGAAAAAAAATTTATAAAAGAAAAATT
>JAOTRH010069839.1:0-17963 GCA_034768845.1 Heliamphora exappendiculata | reverse complement strand
ACTTTCTCCATGAAACAAGTCTCTCTTCTTTTTTGACTTCTATTAGTGATCTTCCTTTATCTCCCTATTGATGGACTTTTATATCAAGCAACAATCTTAAACAAAAGTCTTAATATAGAAAGAGATCAATACCATGTTTGGTTCAACAATAGAAAATACTAGCATTTCACTTTAGGTGAAGCAGCCCATGTGAATTGTCTTAAAAAGGAATGTAAAGGAATGAGAGAATTCAGTAGGAGTATAGATCAAGCCTTCTACATTTTGAGATTTTTGTGAGAACATAGACTGAAAGGCTTTCGAGGCCTTGATTGGGTACTTGTCACATCCCTATTCCTGTTATTGTGCACTTTCTTTATCTCATATTAGTGCATGTCAATAGCTTTGTTCTATATCAATGCCAATAATCGTTGGTGACTTGTCATTTTTCCGTTGTTAGTGACTTGTTATTTTGTCGCCGTTGGTAACTTGCTATTTCTGATGTCGTTGGTGACTTGTTACTTTGTTGTCGTTGGTTACTTTGTTATTTTTATTGTTGTTGATAATTTTGTTATTTTTACCGCTGCCGTTGGTGACTTGTTACTTCTACTGTCGCCGTTGATGATTTGTTACTTTGTCACCGTTGGTAACTTGTTATTTTACCGCCGCAATTGGTGACTTATTACTTTAGCCACCGTCATTTGTGTCTTGTTACTTTTACCGCCATTGGTAACTTGTTACTTTTCGTTGGCTAGATTCAGCTTTTCCACCATCTTTTTCCCCTGGCTTAGAAGTAATCTTGACCGGCGCAACAACTACTATCATTGATTCCTTGCTATCAGCCTTAGGTGCAGCCTTGACTATTTTACGAGTATCTTTCCTGCTCCCTCCTTTTCTGGGTTTTTAGATGGGCGGTCCTTGACCTCCGTTTGCTGAAATTCTAAGCTCCATGTCATGAGCGAGAGTAGCCAATTCTTCGAAGGTCCTTGGCTTGATTCATTAAAGAATATAGCGTAAACCCCAATGCATACCTTGAATGCGCATTTTGATTGCGAAGGTCTCACATAACCTATCTTTGCAGTTAAGGCTTAGACTTCTCCACCTGTTGATATAGTCGATAACATGTTCATCTTTTCACTAGTGAGAATTAGTAAGCTTGATTATGCTGACGGTACGACGGGTGCTGTAGAAGCGATTGAGAAATTCTTATTTCATGTACTCCTAACTGCCAATTGTACCGAATTCGAGATCACAATACCAATCGAAAGTATTGCCCTCGAGCGTTCGAACAAACTGTTTGACCAAAAGAACTCCATCGGTACCAACGTTGTTACACATTTTCACAAAATGAGCAATGTGTTGCTTTGGATTACATTTGTCGTCAAATTGTTGAAACTTTGGTGGCGGATATCCGAAAGACATCTTTATTTGATCGACTTGTCAAGTGTATGGCTTAGCATAAGTAAGAGAAGATTTTGATAATTCATCGTATTTATCTTTGATGGCGCCCAAGATGAACTCTTTTAACTGATTGATAAGAATGGAACCGTCAGCTAAAATCTGCACACTCTTCTGTTCTGCTTGGAGTTTGTTTGGAGTTTCAGTCACTTTTTGAGGTTTCAGAGGGTTAGGAGTAACTTGACTTGAATCTCCCATACTTTCGATTTTGTTCATCATATATGCGATTTGAACATCGCAATCTTGCACGATTTTACAGAGTGCTTCAACAGTCTTTGTCAAGAGAGCAACTTACTGTTCCAAGGAAAAAGTGTTCGTTGTCATCACTGGCATGGCAACAACATCAACTGACTTGAGTTTTGACCGGGGCGTGGGAGGAGAAGACGAAGAATCAAAACTACTTGAATCTGCTTCTTTTTCTTTCCCCAGATGATCTTTGGTAGCTGAGGCTGATTCTTGAGACAGAGAATGGTGTGAAGTCGTCTTTCCAATGGTCGCATCTACTTTCTAGTTTGTCTGCAGGATAACATCTTCTTTGTTTGAACCAAAAATTGGAATTGATTTTGATAGCAGTGGGGCTTGCAGGAGTGTTTAAGCCACAGTTTTTGCCTTTCTTTGAGTTATTGAACCAGTGCTCTGAGTGTTAGAGCCCGAACTGGTTTTTGTGGCAATTGAAATCTTAGAATCTCCTTCTTTGATTTGGAGAGCCTTTGAACCATCTTTTGAAGCCATTGCAAATTTTGCGTTTGAAGAAGATAAGAGATGAGAGGCAGAGATTGTCCCACCGAGGCGTGTTAGAAATTTGTAAACAACAAATTTTGTATCAAAAAATAACGACATAAAATTATAGGAACAAATTAAACTTTTATTGAATTTATAAATGAATTATAATCTCTGATAGGATTTCTAAATCAAAGAAATAAAATTTTCTGATTCTTCTCTTTAAATATTGAGTCGAGAGCTTGATAGTGTGTTCCCGAATCAAAAGGTGAATTATTCTCCGAATTTGGCAGAGAATGATGAAACTTAGTTGAGAAAGATCTTCAGGGCTTTAAAGTTTTATCTGCAGAACTCTATCTCGGTTGTTTTATAACTCTAAGTGTCAGATGTAAAAATCTCCTCATCTAGTAGAGAGCACGTTTATCTATAGGTGTGTGTGGGACAGAGGTATAAAGAAACTCAAACTCTTGATAATTATCTTAATTTTATTTATTTTTAAAGAGATAATTATCTAAACTTATAATTATCTCTTTTATTTATTTTTTAAAGAGATAACTATTGAATGATATAATTATCTTTAATTTAAAGAGATAACTATATAATAATATAATTATTTTTTTAAATTTATTTTTAAAAAATAATTATATACTTTTAATTGAATTTAGAGAAAATATTTATTTTTTCTCTCGTGTAATTTCTATGTACGAAGTCGCTTAATTTAATTAGCCAAAGGCTTGTCATATAAAAAATATACTATTTTACACGTGGCGTCATGTGATTGGACCAACCGTAAAATTTAATTTGGGACCGTTTTAACACATGGTAATATTCAATTTTTCAATAATTGTGTTAGATTTTAAAGTCGTATAACACATGTCAATTTGTGATAGGTTAAAATTTACATACTCACAGTTGCGTCCACTCTTATTTTTAACACGGTAAGTGTTATGATAACAAATAATTCAAATTGACAAGAAGAACTCACAACTAAAAATTAGCTTACAATGGGAGGTATTCAGCAAGTTCATAAATACTTAAACTCTATTTGTTTCGACGAAAAATATTTTTATTCAATGAAAAATATTAAATACTTTTCAAAAATTATTTTTCTGCGTTTTGTTGCGACTTTAAAAATGATAGTTGTAACATTCTATGATTTTTTGTTATATCTTATCCTAGAGTTTGGATTGACACTAGCGAAGGCATCACACTTCTTAAGGTGGGTAACTCGGTATAGCCCAAGTTGGATTGCCCTTGTATGGCACTGAGTCCTACACCATTGTGATTGAATAAAACAACTGTGGTATGTAACTAGGTGAAGTGGTTATTATTCACAACAACAAATTCAGGTGATGGCTTTGTTGTTCAATTTGTCCAGAAAGTCTGTTCCTTAGAATTTTTGGGGTAGAGTTTGCTTAGTTAATTGTGCAATTTGGGAGTCAGGTTGTGATCACATACATCCCATGCATTTTCATGGCACTCCATGTACATTGATTTCATACTTGGTTCTTCTCTAATAATGACATTAATAATGACATGCTCAATCTATATAATTGTGGGTTTGGTAGATTACGTGTGGGTTAATCGGGCCGAATTTTAGACTTTACTTCTGAGTTTCGACTAACGGTGTTTACACCACAAGTGAAGGGCAAGATTTACCAGAAGAAGAGTTTTTTGCATAACCCGAGTATTTTGAAGAAGAATGGTATGAGGTGTCACAAGAGTTCGACATCACTCCCGAGGAGCAATAGACTGTCCTTCTTGTTTATGTCGTTAAGCTATTGATCTAAAGACACATGTGCTTCACTTCTGATGGATGACTGTAACAATCATACCTACTTTAGTGATTTTTCGAACGTTTAAGGTTTATTTATGCACCTAGTACTCTACTTAACTATAAATGAATTAGTAAAATAACCCTAATTATGTGTGTATATATATATATATATATATATTTCAATATTTTCAGGAATCGCGATGTTACAATGATGGTAATGGATGTGTTTAGTGTTAGAACTTGGTGGCAATGGTTGTGGTGGTAGCAGTGACCTTCGGACTGCAAACCCCCAGATCGTCGGGATCCCAAGAGCATGTGACCTCGAACTCTTAAAACCCTGTACCTTTGAGACCCTGAATCCTGAACCCTCATACCCCTAGAAACCTATATCCCAATGATCGTGGATCCCGTGACTCCAAACCCTCAAACCTTGGGACCATAGGACGTAGAACCTTTAGAACTCTGGGACCATAGGCCCTTAGGACCCGGGACTCCCAGAACCACTGACCCCTGACTCTCGATAACCTTGAACCCTAGGCTGGTGGTGCTGCAGTAGTGCTGACGCTGGTGACAGTAGTGCGATGGTAAGAGTTGAAAATATTTTTTACCATAAAAAAGTAAAAAATATTTTTCATCAAAATCAATTTATTTTCTAATGACTTGAAAATTATTTTTTTATTGATTTTTAATTTCTATCATACCAAACACCTAAAAATACAAAAAATATTTCTTTAAAACAAACCGTCTTTGATAATCTCTTTTTTAGTCAAATAAAATAGAATTGGAACATCTATCTTTTTAAAAAATCTATATTAATCTGTTGATCATAATATCTGTTTTATCGATCTGCATGAACCATTGTTCATTTTAATGTAAAATATTTTTTGGTAAAAATATTTTATCTATTTTTTATTGTTAATTTAACAAAAAGTAAGTAAAATAATTTTTTAAATAAAATATTTTATATTATTAGATGAAAATATTTTTTTTAGATAAATTAATAAGTTTTTTTCAATTTTTTTAGGAGATGTTTCCTGAGTTTGATCCTTTCTGTATTTGTAGACTTTTTTTGTCGATTTCTAAAATGTAGACTCATAAATCAATGACCGTGGGGAATACTGTTCGGAATAGTTTTTTAAAAATTTTTTATGTGTTTTTTTTTCTTTAATAATTTTTTTTACGTTAGTTCAAATAATGATATATTTTAAATTTTTTTTGTTATGAGAAACTAAAAAATATAAAAAAATAACTATTTTTTTAAAAGTTCATAAAAAACAAAAAAAACCTTTAAAAAGTAACTTTAAGATATTTTAAAGACTTTTTTAGTCTTTAGTAAAATCTTTTTATATTAATTCAAATAATTATGCTTTTTAAACTTTTCTCGTTACAAAAAATTAAAAAAGTAAAAGCAAATGACTAAAAAATATAAGAAAAGCTCATATGAAACGAAAAAATCCTTAAAAGGCTTTTCAATGTTTTTTTTCATCTTTAGTAAATTTTTTTTGCATTAGTTCAAATAATGATACTTTTTAACTTCTTTCGTTCTGAGAAACTAAAAATATAAAAATAAATGACTCTTTGTTTTTAAAAAAAAGCTTATATAAGATAAAAAAAGCCTTAAAAATAAATTTTAAGATTTTTTTCGTATTTAGTAAACTCTTTTTACTTTAATTTAAATAATGATACTTTTAAACTTCTCTCATTACGAGAAACTAGAAAAGTAAAAATAAATGACTAAAAATATATTTTTTAAAAAGCTCATAGAATTAAAAGACTTTTTAAAGCATTTTTCGTCTTTAATGAACTTTTTTTTGCATTAATTTAAAAAATAATTTTTTTTTAAACTTCTCTTGTTTCGAAATACTAAAAAAGTAAAAAACAAATGGCTAAAATTTTTTTAAAAGAAAATTTATATAAGACAAAAAAGACTTTAAATGGCTTTTTAAGACTCTTTTTTTGGTTTTGAGTAAATTTTTTTCTACGTGAATTCAAGTAATTATACTTTTAAAATTTATCGAGAAATCAAAAAAATTAAAACAAATAAATAAAAATTTTAAAAAATGCTCATATAAGACAAAAAAGTTCTAAAAAAAGCTTTTAATGCTTTTTTTTTATTTTTGGTGAATTTTTTTTACATTAGTTCAAATAATAATGCTTTTTAAATTTTTTTTTGTAATTTTAGACAAAACAACATATACTTTTAGATTTATTTTGCAATGATGAATAGGAAATGTAAAGAATTTAGACCAAAAAAATATATTAAAAAATTGAAAAAAAAGTCACAAATAAAATTATATAAAAGCTATCTCAACCAGTAACGAAGTTTCAAGAGGCATCGAACCAGATCCAATTATTTTTTATAATTTTGTCGTGAAAAAAATTTTAATTAAATTTAACAATAAAAAAAATTTGAAAATATTTTTTATATATCAACCGAACACTAAAAAATAAAAACGGTAAAATACTTTTTTTTTATAAAAATATTTTACATAGAAAATATTTTCCTAAAAATTTTTTTCTGTAAAAATGAACGGAGTCTTAAAAAAATTTATTTTTGAAAAAAATATTTTAATAATAATAATTTTTTCTTTTAAAAATAATTTTTATGAAAAGTTCAGCTGACCAATCACGTAACGATGCCAAATTTGGCAAGCAGATTGTGCCTTTATGCGTCTTTAATTCTGCCATTGCCAAAACCATACAAGGGGATACTTGGTAGCCATTGCCCCAACGCGATAATGCTCTTTGGGTAGAATGTACATGTTTGTCGTAGCTTTTCGAATTTGTTTATTTTTTTATTTATTTATATTTACAATGAGTAATTATACACAAGACTCAGTGACCTAATTATCACTCAAAAAATATTTAAAAAACTTGTTATCCAACTAAATCATAGACAAAACTGTCTATTGTCATGTTAGTAGGATTGCGTTAGAAAGTTTGAACGGATCATACTAATTCATAAACGAAACTTTTAGCGAAAGGTCTAAAAAAATAAATTTTAACGCGTAAGATTTATTAAATTTTTTTTTAACGCGCAAGGTTTAATTGCTCGATTTCTCCCGAAAATATTCTCCAAATAAATAAATTTATCTATGCTTACAGATAAATTTATCTGTGTCTTTGAAAATATGTGTAAGGCACACAGATAAATTTATCTCTATCTTTCAAAACATGTGTGCTTATGCATGGCACACAAATAAATTTATCTGTGCATGTGTAAGGCACACAGATAAATTTATCTGTTCTACACACAGATAAATTTATCTGTCATAGGGTATTTTTGTTTCAAAAGGAGCTTGCGCATTAAAACTTTTATGCGGATGAACTTTGTGCGTTAAAATTTTTTATGCTGGATGAAAAATAGTAAGCGTCCTATAAATTTAATTATTCACTAATTTTTCGTTCATAGACACTCCTATCTAGCACTAGCATTCATAATCAAAATAAAAACACAGCAAAAAATACTATAGTAATTTTTCTCTCTTCTTTTTCTCTCTTTTATATTCTTAATAAAAGTATTTTTGAAAAAATAACAAAAAAAAGACATGTTGGAATATAATTTTTTAAGAATAAATTACAGTGACCTCATCTGAAATTTTTGATAAAAACATAAATCTCTTTTGTGGTTTGAAAAATGACAGTAACCTCCCCTCAAATTTAAGTTTAATATAAAATGAATTCAACCGTTAAAATTTTTAATAAAAATCACAATTACAATTTCAAAATCACCCTCAAAACTATCCCACACTCCAAAATCACTCTTACAACCCCAAAACCACGCCACCCCCTCAAAACCACCATCGCCGCACGCCACCGCCGAGCCCCACGTCAAATGCCGCCGTCGTTTCTGCCGTGTCTCTCTCTCCCACTCTCTCTCTCTCTCTCTCTCTCCACGCTGCCGCCGACCCTCACTGGCAATTTTGGGCGGCGGTGGTTTTTGGGTGGGTGGCGGTGGTTTGGGAGTGATTTGGAGAGAGAGGGAGAGAGAGACGATGGGTTTTGGGTAGTTGTTTTTGGGGTAGAATAGTTTTGAGGTTGGTTTTGGGGTGTGAGGTGGTTTTAAGAATAGTTTTGGGGTTGTGAGAGTGGTTTTCGTTAAAAAATTTAACGATTTAGTCTATTTAATGTTAAAATTAAACCTGATGAGATGTTAGTGTTATTTTTAAAACAACATGAGATATTTTTATTTTTATTAGAAATTTCAGGGAAGGTCAGTATAATTTATCCTTTTTTTTTTCTCTTTTTTTTGTAGAACTAATCCCTAAATAATTGAGTAAAATTGAACTTGTGGAGGGAGCTCTCTTTCTTTAATGAGGTCAATTGACCAATTAGAATCAATATGGCGTTTCCGCTGTAAATGCCTTTAAACAAATATTACAGATTCACAGCAACAACCACAATAATGTGCAAAAAAATTAAATGATACTCTACCGAAACAACCAAAAGTCCCAAGCACACAGTTTTTACCAATTTAAAGGTTTAGTAAATTGTTGCCCAATTGATCTAACTTATTTATTTATTTAGTTTGGAAAGCTGCCAAATTCAGAGTTTCAGTAAATGGAGAAAGTTGGGCGCACAGTTTTTTTTTTGCAGTCCAAGCAATTGGACGAGAAAATTTCAGTAAACATCATTTTCCGATTTCAAGAATATGCAAACGACAGGAATCCTGCGTCCCATAAAATGAGTTGGTGTGAAAGTAAATAAGGGCAAAAGAGTCATTCAACACTTCATTTTATTTTAGCGCATGCTTCGTTTGGCAATTTGACTTTAAGTTAGGTTTTTTATTTAAAATTGTTTTAAACCAAATAAGTAAAAAAGTTTTTTGGTAATTATATGAGTGTTTTTAATTTTTAAACAAAAAGACAATAAGAAAAAAGTTTTGACTTAAAATCACTTTAAGTCAAATACCAAAAATACAAAAAAAATTAAGTTAGAGAAAAGTTATAATTTTTTTGTAAAAAAAAAATTGAATAACTTTATATTCAGTATGGATTTGTTTAATAGATTTCGATAAGTAAATTTTAAAAATATACTTTTTATAAAAAATAAATATGTATAATAAAAGATATGATATTTTTTTTTAAATATATAAAAAAAGATTTTATGTAATAAAAAAAGACTAAAAGCCAATAACCACATAACCAATCACATTTAATTAATTCTTACAGGCAAGAATTAATTATCGAAGTTATAATTTTTTTGTAAAAAAAAAATTGAATAACTTTATATTCAGTATAGATTTGTTTAATATAGATTTGTTTAATAGATTTCGATAAGTAAAATTTAAAAATATAATTTTTTTTAAAAAAAACGTGTATAATAAAAGATATGATATTTTTTTTTAAAATATATAAAAAAAACTTTATGTAATAAAAAAAGACTAAAAGCCAATAACCACGTAACCAATCACATTTAATTAATTCTTACAGGCAAGAATGTGTATGCTATTGCTATTTTTCTAAATAAAGCATGTTATTATTTTTAGTTATTTTTTTAATTATTTAGTTAAATTATTATATTTTTTGGTTTTTCAAACCGTGATCCAAAAAAATAAATATTATTTATTATATTATAAAAAAATTCAGAAAAATAAAAATAAGTCAAAAGGCCAAATTTTATGTTATTTATTTTTTTTAGTGAATTTTTTTCTCTTTTCGATCAATTTTTTTTATTTTTTTGGGTTATTTTATTGAGATAATTTAGAAAAATAAAAAAATTTAGTTAAGAAATTAAATAAAATAGAAAGTACAAAAAAAAAACAAAAAAAAACGAGATTTAGTCCAAATAGAGCCTATAAAGTGGGGCACAAATTTTTTTTTCAAGAAGAACTTAGGCTATGTTTGGGATAGCGTTTTTCTGGCTTTTCATTGTAACTTTTCTTTTGTTTTCTCCCAATTCTTTTTATTTTTTGGTCCAAATTTTTTACCTTCTAATCTTTCGTGATAAAACAATTTTAAAAGTACAGTTATTTTGGCTAAAGTAGAAAAAAATTTACTAAAAATTAAAAAAAAACCTTACGAAAGCTTTAAAGTGGCTTTTTCGTTCTCATATGAGTTCATTTAGTTCCTTTTTGTTTTTTCATGACCAAAAGAAATTTTAAAATTATATATCATTATTTGAGTTAACAAAAATAAAATTTTCACTGAAATTAAAAAAATCATATAAAAAAAACTACCACACCACATGTTTTATATGATAGTATCCTAAATTTGCATGGATCACTTCAATAACTCTTGTGGAGATTAACCCACAAACTCCACAAAAAGTGTTGAACTGGGGGTCTTGTTTTTTATTGAATTCGTATTTATTATATTATTTTTGGAGCCTATTAAAAATTCTTTATGTATAAGATTTTGGAGGGGTTAAATTTCAAATAAAAATAAAATCATACATTTTTAAAGCGATAAAATCGTATATTTAAATATAGAGATAAAAATTCAAACAAAGATAACATCAAAAGATGCGATATGAATAAATTTTCTATTAAAAGAATAATTATAAAAGATAATTAAAATTTTGGATGAAAAATGATTTTTATTCTATAAATAAAGATTGAACCCTATGGGTAAAAGTACACAATTATATGTATATACAAGTGCGATATTAATTTTTATCATTATTATGACTAACTTTAGTATCGGAGTGTATTCAGCTGGTCACCACAGGTTGGGCCGCTAACGGTGCTCTTTTTTTGTCAGATTTTGAAGTTTTTGGAGGCTCGATTCGTTTTCTTCGTTGAAAATATTCTTCATTATGTGGATATATAATTTTTTATCCTTACAGATTTATAATAACATAGGTTCATGGGTTTCTAGAGTTTTCCACGTGTGCCTATAAATAGAACACTGATGGGAGCCTTAGAATTAGAAAAAAATAGGTGAGAACAATTTGAAAGATTAACTTGTAGAGAGTTTAAGGAACGAGTATGCTCATTCATATTCGACGTATTGAAATATTTGCTCTCTTGCTCGTGGATGTAGGTTAGTGTGGACCGAATCATGTACATCATCGATGTTGATTATTTTCTCAAGTTTTGTATATTGATTTTTGTTTCTATTTGCATTCGAAAATTAGTACTTAAATCACAAAAAGTGATATCAGAGCTAGCAGTGGACGATTCGAAACTGTAGTAGATGTTTGAGGTAAGATATTATTTTTAATTTCGGTTTGTAAAAATAAAAAATTATTTACTTTGCAAAAAAAAAAAAAAAAACCATTAACAGCTGCGTTGAGGAAAAAGTTTTGGCCAAAAGTGAACAGTGGTTTCAACGAATTGTTTTCATTTAGCTTGTAATTGGATTGGTTTCCTACTTTCCCAGGATTCCTAATTGCGCTGGTTTTTTATTGGATTTCTAAATTACGTGGAATTCTTCGGCCTTTACTGGCAATTTTGGTTTTTTAATTTTTTTTTGGGCAAAAAAGTCAAAAAATTAATGTTGCCCATTTGTCAAAAAAAATTAAAAAGCTAAAAAATCAAATTAAAATACAAACTTATAGAATATTATATTCAAACTCCCACTACTTTTAACATATAATAATATTTCTATTTCATAACTAATTTATTACTACTACTAACTACATCTAATTGTTAATATCAAATATATAGAAAAGTAAAATCGTTCACTTTGAATAAAAAGTAAAAAAAATTATCTTTTTACATAAACAACTAATTTTAAAAAAATTAGCTTATAAACTAAATTATTAAATAATTTACTTTAAATTTAATTTTTTTTAACTAAAAACGTAAATATTGGTATTAGCAATTAAGGTTGAATAGAATACTTGTGTTAGCAATCAAGGTTGGCAATACTGGTATTAACAATCAAGGATGGCGTTGGGTTTATTTTGCTTCTGCTGAGAAGAGGCAATTGTTTGTTATGTGGTTTCTTTGACTGGGTCATGGGCTGGAATCCAGTATGGCAACCAAGTTTTCAAATTAACGGTTCATAAATTATTTTGTTATATCGAATCGTATATATATAACAGAATAATTTAAGCAAAAGATATTTTTTAAAGGTTTTTCAGCACCGTAGATTAATCGGTACAGTCGGGTTTTTTAGTTTTTTCATTGTTTGATTAGTTCGGACAGATTGACATAGATTGGAATTAATTGGGTGTGATTAAAGGCAATTAAGTGTGATCATGTACAATCAGAGGCGATTTGGACGGCGTGAGACAAAGATTACACATATTTAATATTCCGATGAGTTCAGATTGTGAGGAAATGTCAGACACAAAACTAATGGTGGTAAAAAGCTTGGGTTTTGTGATTGAACTTCTTAATTGCCACAATGATTTTACCTTATGGTAGTAAAGAGTAAAGAATATTTGTCAAAAGTCTTAGAAAGAAGTTAGAAAAACCAAAAATGTTGAAGGATGTAGAGTGAGAAGAGATGTAACACTTGGCAAACAGTACGATCTAGTTGCATCTTAAGAATAGTACTTTTTGAGAAGTGATCAACAAAAGTGATCCGGTAAAACTTTAGGCTAAGTTAAAAAGTAGGTACAAGTCAAAAACATTGATAAATTGGTTGTTTTTTAATGAAACATTATATGCACTTCAAATGATTGAGTGAGCGAATTTTATGTAACATTTGGAGAAGTTTAACAGAATCACTAAATCTAAGTATTTCATTACTAATACATTGTGCGACAAAATTGCATCATCTTCACTTTTGTTTCTAAAGAGTCGTAACAAAAAGTATCTCGTGATGAAAATTGAGTTCCTCACTCAAAATTTCACATTTTACGAAGAAACACCTTGATTTCTTACTAAAAAAATGACATTTGTGACGATTTCTTATCATATTAAGCAATAAAATAAATCGTCAAAAATCATATTTCGTTAGAAAAAAGAGAATTGTTGATAAAAAATTTCCTCGCAAATGATATTTCGTCACAAAAAAAATAAATAACTACATGAATTCTTGACAAAATATTTCCTAGCAACAAAGACAAATTGCGACAAGAACTATTTTGTCGCAAATAAAAAAATTTAGTGACAAATAATTTCGTGGCAACATCCATTAACTAAATTGTTAACAACAATTCGTGATGAAAAACATTTGTCGCTAAATCATTATTTGGTAACAAAACAAATTTCGTCGCCAATACAATTAATGTAATGCCTGACAAAATATTTCGTTATAAATACATGTAATGAACGACAAAATATTTTGTCATAAGTAGATGTAATAGGCCATAAAATATTTTGTCGCTAATCATGTAATATCGTCTCTAAACTTGTAAAATATAGATCTACGTCTTAATCTTGCACAATATAATATAATATCTATTATAATACGTACAATATAGAACACTATCTATTTCAACGTAACAATAAAATTACTTTAGTTTTATACGAACCAATAAAATGTAATCCAAATCCAACACGTCCACATAACAATGTAACTGTGTCTCCAACATAAAAAAAATATATATATCAAATAATTCGACCCAAACAAATGGACAAAAACAAGAAAATGTCCAATCTGGCAACACAAGAGATCTGCCATCATCTTCCATAACCAATCTGCTAACACAATAAAAAAATATCAATATGATATAACTTATATATAAACATATAAAAATTGACAATATAAGCAACCTAAACTATAATATGATATCTATCTATCTATATATATATATATATATATATACACACACACACACATATGTATGTATGTATATATGTATAGTAAAGAACAGAGAAAATATGTTTTAACATTTGATAAGTTCTGGTGGTGGTGCTAAGATTCCTAATTTTCATTTTTTCTCCTGCCAGCTAAGAAAAATGTTACAGATAAATTGTTGAGGCAATATGAGAAAAGGAAAGGATAAGAAAGGAGGATGCAGTGTGTATGGCGTGTTTCAAAATCTATGTTTGCTAAGAAAGGACAATAGCTAAACAAGTAAATTTTTCATAAAATTACAAACGACGCAAAACGAATAGTTCAAACTCAGTTGTTTGTGATGTGGCCATACATGCCCTAATTAAATCTAAACTATTTATTTTGAATTGTGTATAATTTTATGTGTGACATCTATGAATAGGTAGTAATTTTGTATATTTTGTACAAAAACCTTGTGTACTTAATGTACAATTACGGTAAATAAAATAAACACATAAAAATTAGACTTACAAACCGTATAAAATCAATGGTAAAAGTAGATGAAGGCTAGAGTACCATACTACGTCTTTAAGACATATTCGTCTTTGCTACGGTACTTACGATGTTACGGATGTTCATCTACCATGATACAATGATCTGAATTCTACAGAAGAAGTATTACAATCTATGGGCCTAACGAATCAAACAATATTTTGTACTCTTGTATAGATTTTGATAATACGTATGTAATTAACCATGCAAATTCTATATTAAAAACCAAAAAGGTAACGCGAAATATATTGAGGAACTTGTGACTATTTAGAATAGTCACGAAACGAAAGGGCACACCTATTAATACCGAATAGGTGTCACCAACAGACACTCTTATATGGTAACTATTAAATTATCATGTTTAACTAATTTTTATTTATATTAAAAAATAACTTCAAATCATTTTTTTACAACACATTTATAACTGAATTCGCTCTCTAAAGTCTATCTTGATGAAATAAAAGTCCACTTGACATTTGCAACAAATGAGCTACAAATGCTACATAGGAAATTAAATGTGTCCAACTGATTTCATCATTGGTGTTGAATTTTTTGTCAATACAAGACAAATGTGTTTGAATAAAGAGATCAATACCCTACTTGCTAAATAATGTGTTTGAATAAGGAGATCAATACCCTACTTGCTAAATAGTGTTGGACCGCACACATTTACTTCTAGTCATAATGTAATGAACTATATATAAGCATGCTCAATCAAGTTTATATGGTTGCATGTGACTTGTTCCAATATCATATTTTATATAACTTTTTTCAATTTAATACTTACTTACGAAAAATCATTGGCCAATTGATAGTAATTTTTTAAGAGAGATAATGTTTAAAAGTGAAATTTAGTTGCTCCCGCTCTAGTCACAATCTAATGATTAGTTTTTAGAGAATAGTGTAATTTCAAACTATTACAACTATACATACATGTATAATTCACGTGATTGACAGCAAGTTTTATATTAATGTGGTTGTGATGGTGCAAGAATATATATATATATATGTATTCTCTTTTATCTAAGATCAAATTAATTTTCAAAAATCAAATTTTATATTAATGTGACAGCGATTGTCTAAGAATATGTATAAGTATTCTTTCTAATCTAGGATCAAATTAATTTTAAAAAATGGGTGGCAATAGATAGTAATTTCTCAATAAAAAAGAAAGGATATTTGAAAGTACTTCGTCTATTTCTATATAAAAGTCTTTCATACATGATTTTTTAGGGTACTCCTGCTCTAACTATATATAAAGGTTTGTTGTGGTCTTGATTTATGAAGTAGAATGGTTGCGCACGTTCTAGTTACAATCTAATGATTAGTTTTTAGAGGACTGTGATGGTCTAAAAATAGAGTGGTGGGTGCTACATGCACCGGACTGAATGCTTGTGAGAGTATAATAAAAGCACTAATTTGTGACATTTAATGGCGGGAGTAGTGATAGGAATGTACACGGTTTGATTTGATTTGATTTTGAACTAAATTAAGAATTAAATTATTCTGATTTTAAGAATTTAAGAACTAAAATTAAATCGTATGTGTTATGGAATCAAACCAAATCAAATCGATAAATAACAGTTCGGTTTTAGTTTGAAACCGCAGTTCTAAACAAAATAATGGACCTATTTGGTTTAAATTTTGTAAATTTTGCTTATTTTTTGTCTTTTTTGATTTTTTTATTATTTGATTAAAATTTTTTAACTTTTCTAAATCGGCTCAATGATATTAATTGAAAAAATAAAAAATGTAATGAAATAACAAAAAATTCACTAAAGATGAAGATAAACAACAAAAAATGTAGCCTTTTGATTTATATTTGTTTTTTCTTAATTTTTTTTATATTTTGATAAAATTAATTTTACTTTTTCAACTTGTTTCAATGAAAAATAAAAAAATTTAATAATTTGATAAAATAATAAAAAAATTTACAAAAAATAAAATAAAATAAAATAAAATAAGTAAATAAGCCATACTCTTAAACGGGGCCAATCTCAACCACCAACGTTACTTTGCAACTCAGTATTCACTTTTATTGGAGGGAGGCAAAGTTTTATTTTCTAATTTTTCACGGCGAGTGTAATTTATAAATTTAAAATTTTTTTTTTTATCAAATTTTGAAAATATACTAAAAATCGAAAGGTCATATTTTGATTAAACTGATTTTTATGAATTTTTTTTTAAGAAAAACAGTTTTTTAGTTCTTCATAATAGGAAGAATTAAAAAATAAAAAGTTTTTGAATAAAGTTCATTAAAATGAAAAAGAAAACGAGAATTTTAAAACTATCCCAGACAGAGCTTAACCCACCCTTTCTCAAGAAGTGACTACCTTTAAACTAGTATGTCTAAAATATTCAGTTTTAAAAAAAAATATTTTTCATTTTTAGTAGTTTTAAGAAATTTTTTTTTGATTTTTTTTTTCTCTAGTTATAGGAATTATAAGATAATTATTTTGATAAAAAAATCTAGTTATAGATAATTTAGCTAAAGTTATTCGTCCAAAAATAAGAAATTTAAAATAAGAAATTTAGCTAAAGTTATTCGTCCAAAAATAACGAATAAATCATGTTCTGAATTATACTTTCTTTTTATTTAGTGGTAAAAACTAATTTTACTAGTTTCAGTATATATACTCTTATTTATTATCTAACGGTAAAACAAATATATAAAATTTAAAATCAAATGATATTTTCAAAACAAACAAATCCAAAAGAGAACGCAATCAAATATAAATATATTAATAAATTTCTTGTAAATAGAGCTAATTAATTTTACAAATATAAATATATTTTGCATAAATATTTATACATTATTTATTTATTATCCACTCCCAATACACCATATAGTATATTCCATCAAAATATAGGACTTATCTTGCATGAAAAATTATTAGGCACTTATAGAATGTTACGTAGCATTGCTTATAAGTTATTTCTAAAAACAAAAAAAAAAATATACAATACACAATGCACGATAAGGCCTTATTTGATAATCGATTTTATGCTAGGTTTTTTATTTTTTGTACTAAGCCAAAAAAAATTTTTAAAAAAATTATGGTTTGAGAATCCAAAAACTTTTAACTTTTTATTCATTTTGTTTTTTACATAAATTTCTTAAATATATTTTTTTAGAAATATCATAATTTTTACTATATATACACTTTTATTTTTTTACAAAAATTATATTTTTAAAATTTATTCGTCCAAATCTTTCAAAAAAATTAATATTGAATATAAAATTATGTAAAAATAAATTTTTAAAAATTATAACAACTTTAACTTAAACTTCTTTTCTTTTGGCTTAAATCTATTTTGAGCCAAACTTTTCAATTTGTTGCATTTTGACTTAAAGTCATACCTACAATTTATCAAATTAACTTTTTACTTATTCGACTTAAACGAAAAAAACTTAATTTAAAATTAATTTTCCAAATTAGGTTTAAATAGTCACTCTTGACTCCTATCGATCTAATAAAGCAAGGCAGACAAATATTATTTCATGCAAAATATTTTTTGTTATATAATTAGATGAGAACACAATATAAACAATAAGACATAAGTCTCATTTGGCAATTGGCTTTAATATGACATTTAATTTAAAGTTATTTTAAGTTAAATAAATAAAAAATTTATTTGGTGAATCATTGAAGTGACATTAAGCCTTTTGGCTATGCCAAGAACCTTCTAAGTAAAAAATAATAATTATAATTTTTTATATTTAATATTAATCTTTTTTAATAGATTTCGATGAGTAAATTTTAAAAATAAAATTTTAATAAAAATAAATATGTATAAATTTTTTTTTAATATTTTTAAAAAATATATAAAAGTCTTTTGTGTAAAAACAATAAAAGACTAGAAAC
>JAOTRH010069828.1:0-87243 GCA_034768845.1 Heliamphora exappendiculata | reverse complement strand
AACACGTTTGTGTTGACACAAATATTTTGGTATCTGAAGATCAACTTGAAACATAGTTAGGGTGTTAAAGAATTTGACCAATTCATGTTGACATATTTGATAAGATTCAAGTATACATAGCGTCAAGTGTTTTGACTTGAATTTCAATTTACATCAACACAGAAGAAAAATTCTACTTAAAGAATTCTTAAGTGTTTGAATCTTTTGAGATACAAGTCAGACCTTTTTGGCTAAGGTGTCAACCTTGATTGTTCAAAATGGATTAGCACTTTCATTTTGGAAATAAGAAATATTATCCAATTAAAGACATTTATTTATAGGAAATGAAACATGAAAATCATCAAAATCAATTAAAGAAGCTCTTGGGCTAACAACATATCTTTAAAAACTTTAAGAATCGAGAACCGAAAACAAACCGAAAAGGCGTCGTAGTTGAAGATTTGGGGCTGTTATGTTTGTGGGTGATATGAGATGTTGTTGTATGTTGTTATCTTTGAGTTTGATGTCTTTTAAGTGTGTTGGAGCCTTGATATTAATGTCTAATATACAAGCATACAAAAAAAATAAAAAAAACGTAACATAACATAAGTAGGAGACTTAGACCCTAAGAGATTTGATTTTTGAGAATATAGATGTTTCTACCATGAACTTTGGAACACCATAACTTAATGTAGAAATTTGATCTAAGCATGATCTTTATGTCCAAATTTATCATTTTGTGTTATCGTTTATTCAAAGTTGGTTTCAACTCATTTGAGTAAGTAGAATTCGAGATATTACAAATTTAACAAAGTGTGTCATTTTTTAACCAATCAACACCACCGACCTGAAAACCATAGTTTACAATGACATTCGAACTTTGGTCAAAACATAACAGTTATAGATACCGTGTATATCTATCTACCCACCAGAAATGAGCATAAACTATTGAGTTTTGATAGGTCAAAACCTCTTCGAAAGTCTCTATTGAGTTTTAGCCTTCAAGGGACACTTCTGTCACATATTTTGGTGTAGCCCAAAACCCCTATTGTTAGTAACATATTCCAAACGTGATCTACATGAATATTGTAGCTAACATATTTATCTACTGGCTGTCAAAAAATAAAACCTTAAAGTCTTGGGATGATACTCCAAAATCATTTCAAACCCTCTGTACAAAAGAAGCTCTGCTGAGTTTTGGAGTCTGACCGAACTTATTTTCTAAATTGCAAAAAAGTCTAACTTGTTCCAAACAACTACCCTTAGATCTAAACTTGAAACTTGTAGGGAACATGTTGAACTAGGACATACTAAAAAATGAACTCATTTGGACGTGATCGGATACCCCAAACTTGACACCAATGGAGGCATATGTTTGGTAAAATATTGAGAAAAGTGCTAAATCATTTTTACTTAGAATGTTTTGTTCAGTCTTTTGCCTTAGGTTTTGGTCATGGTGTTAAACATAATAGTTGTAGGAAATATTTTTACCTAAATGGTGTTTAAAAATCATAACTTGATTTCAAGTCTAGATGTCCCAAAACCTTGTCGGCCCTTTTAATTTAATACTCGATTTTGACCTTAAAAGTTGCTAAGTGTGAATTGAGTACCTTTCTCCATGCGACTTGTGTTTTATATGATGATTGATTTGAATTAGTTGATTAGTGTTTTAAGTGAATGTTTGATGATTTAGAACTCATGCTATCATGTTGGAATCGTATCTTGAGAATTGTAGTTTGTGCGTCACATACTTGTACCTTATACTTTGCTCGTTGTACTATGAATCTTGCCATGCTAGTTGATGTCATGCTATAGATGGTTGTATTTAAGATCCATATTATACATCATTGACATTATCACTTGCATCCTGGAATATTGGAGTCAATCTCTGTAAATTGTTGTTGCGATGGGCTGTATTGAGGTTGTCTTTCTTGATTCTAAATCTAGGGCGTCCCTGGTTGCTATTTTTTTGTAAATATTTTGGGATATATTCCCCTTGTACACTCTGGGTACGTCCCCGGTATTTGAAATGGTTTATCATGAATATTGTTAGGTACAATGGGTTCGTTGCTAGCCCATTAGTTTTGATGTCTCTTAGATTTCGTCGCTTCTTAAGTTATGGTTATTTTATGGAAGTGGTGTCGACAGGAAAAATTGGGTAATTTTGGATAAGAGCCTAATTCAACGGACCTAATTCCACTGAGGTGGTTACTTCAGAGAAGAGCCTAATTCAGTGGACTTAATCCCACTGCGGTGGTAAATTTGGAGAAGAGCCCAATTATGGCGATCCTAAATCTCTCGTCTTGGTACTTTGTGTAATGTGAAGTCTCTCTTGAATTTTTTTGATTATTACTTAGACTTCAGGTTGACACCAGCAGAGGCATCACAAATCTTAAGGTGGGATAAACCGTTTATGGACCCCATGCCATTTCCATTAAAATAGTTGAGGCATGATGCCAAGGTGCGCGTTTACTATTCGCAACGAGGTGCGATGATGGCTTTTGTGATCAACTCCCATAAAGTCTACTCTAGTAATTCCTGACGTGGAATTCGTGTTATGATTCTGGGTATATGTCAGGTTGGGTACTCGCATCACATCCATTTTCATCACATACACTTGTTCTTATATATGGTTGTCATGCTATAATTTTCAAATTTTCTTGACTGTAAACTGTACTGGGTATTATGTGGTATGCATTGTGGTAAATTTTGTGTCGTGAGATTAGTTAGAAGGTTAGAATGTTTTGCTTCTAGGCCTTGGCTCATGGTATTCATGCTACAGGTGAGGAGGAGTTCTTGGAGGAAGTCATCCCAGAGGAAAAAGAAGAGTTTGAAGAACAGGGTGAATTTCAAGAGCATGTGGATCCCGCTGGTGCATTTTGAGGCTTCGAGACCTCTGCTTTGGTTTATTTATTTAGTTTTTCCGTACTTAGTGCAATTTTTTAAATTTCTTGGTAAAACTGTAATAGTTATGTACTTTTGAACAATTCAGAACTCCTTTATGATGTAATATTTATTATATAAATATGAATGAATGGCTAGAATATCCCATTATTTATATTTTATGTATGTCCCAACGTGCCTAGAGGACGGGGCGTCACAGTTGGTATTAGAGCCCAGGTTTAGTGAACCTTCAGGCCTTGGGTTATGGGAAGCCATGCATCCTGTTGAGTTGGAGCTCTGTAGGATGCGTTATATTAATTATTATTATCATTTATGCATTATAAGAACTAAAATCTGTTGCGTCTAAGTCTTATAGAGAGCTGTGCTAGGAGGCTACTGAGTTCGGGAACAGCAAAGGAATCTACATGCAAAAGACGAGTAAGGGCATCGAGATCGAAGATTGGAGATTTATGCAACGAGTTATCTTATTTTAAGGGGGTAGACAGGAGTACGTACTGGGAGAAATTTTAGATATCACCTCGAGAGACACTGTTAAAACCTCGTAGCTTTATCCTTATAAGTTCCATACTCGTTTACCCCAAGCCCTTGTATCAATTTTTATACCTGGTTAAAAATTTTTGCTCATCCTTCCTTCTCATAACACCAGTTTCAAATATTTGACCTTGGTGAAATCTTTTTCTGTCATTCAGTTCTCTCGATCTTAATACCACACCTTTATGTAGTAATTTTGTGAATTCTTTGTTTACTCTTGAAATTCCAACATGGGGAGTAACCTGGATGCTTGGATTGAAGTACGTTAGGCCAACGTAACTTTATGGCAAATATGTAGTTTGGCTACCCATTGCTTAACATCTCTTTTATCAAAATCTGATTATACTGGCTTAGTTCTAAGGTCATTTGTTGAAGTATTGTTTACTGTCCTCCTCTTGTTTCACTTACACTTGAACCCCAAATGACCATTCAATTTGTGTTAACGGTAATTGCCTTAACCATGACCAATTAACCTCATACAACCTATCATTTGAACCATCTGGGAATCTTCCCTTGAATCTCGATAAAGGACTTGTTCACCTTCCTTAAGTTGTTTTAACCTCCAACCATATTTCGTGTAGTCTAGTACGTCATTTAAAATCTTTGGCAAAACGCTTAGCCGCTCGCCACCCCAGGTCACGTCTCCTAAGACCTAGATTGATGAGAAACAATAGTTATTAGAGTTTAACGCTTTCATGAGGGGCTCGAATCATGAACATCCTCAGAAGAACCACCTGGCGCATCATCAAGTTGTAAAGAAGAACTCTACCTAGAGCGTGTTTTAAAGATTAATAACCCTGACTGTAAGAACTACTAAGTTGGAGCTCATGCAACATCTCTAACGGAGATCTATATGAAGGTTCCTCCCACCGTCATTGATAAAGCTCGCATGGGACCCGCAGGAGTGTGACGCGTAGGACTACAATGGAAATGCTATGGAACTTGGAAGTAATGTGGGTCTACGCGATCAAAGTCCGATGATTTTATCCACGGCTATCCTAGTTGGTCCCCTATATGTTATGTGTCTCACTCTTTGCAATCATTCTAAGAAAACATGTATTCTCAACCGATTGTGTACTCAAACTTGAATGTTATAAAATACAAATGAATAATTCTTAAATTAATTCCAGAAAATCCCAAAACCTAAATACAATCAAGATTTTAAAAAGATAACTCACAAGCCGTAATGCCTTCCCTCTTTATTCAGATGTCTAGAAGACGACCTAACCATCAACGACCAATAGATGGACGTGTGTGATTGAGCATGGTTTTTATTAGAACTCAAAAAACAATGCGTTCCTACGTTTAAGGGGAGCTGAACCGAGAATGGTCATAGAATAACTAAGAGCAGTCAAGAAATTATTCAACTATATGGGAGTTAAAGATGAGGCTGATTAAGTGGCCTTAGCAGCACACTTATTGGAGGGAGAAGCCGATCATTGGTGGACCATGATCAACAACACCCAAGATGTGGCAGCTTTAACCTGGAATCAGTTTGAAAAATTATTTTTGGAAAAGTACTTCCCAGCTCCCTTTCGACAGGAACAAGTCAGAGAATTTCTAAAGCTAAAACAAGAATCTATGTCAGTAACCTAGTACGTCAACTGCTTCGAATAGTTGAGCCGATTCGCTACGACCATCATACCTGATGAAGAATCATGGGTACAAAAAATCGAGTGGGGTCTAAAACCCTCTATCCGAACTAGAGTCATCTGCTTACAGCTTTCAACATACACTCGAGTAGTACAAGCAGCCCTATTAGCATAAAAAAACTTTGCTAACTCTAAAAGGATTTGGAACCAGAAGAAAGAAAACACCAGCTCCGGAGGACTAGCAAAAATCAACTGAGTGTTTGTTCGAAAAAAGCCATATCAAAAGGAGAACAGACAAGAACGTACAAGGGATGCCTCTACCAAATATATAGTCTTCTTTAAATGTTGCCAACCAGGACATAAGAGATATGAGTGCTGGTGCCTAGGATAGAGGACTCTGAATAACCACTCCTAGTAGTGGAAGCAACCCTAGAACTAGACATTAAAGTACTCGCAACCAGTTCAGGTCACCCAACTAGCAACAAACCAACAAAACCAGAAGGTAAGGCTCTGCTATGAATGTGGTCAGCCTAGGCACAAAAAGTCACAATGTCCACAGCTAGGATGGGGGAACTGAGGAAATCAACCACAACAGTAGAAACAACCGCAACCTCAACCGAAAGGGCACCAACAACATATCCATGCTACTAGGCCTTTTATCAATAATTAGGGTACATTCATATTCACAACTCGGGGATGTATGTTAGTTTAGATTTGTTACATCATATGGGAGAGGATACACTTGAAGGATAAAAGCTTTTAAGTTAACATTAACAAACAACCCCTGAGCCATGGATATGTGACATGATCATTGAAAATGAGGTAGTAATCAGTGTAAGATGTTAGTAAGACAAAATAACCATCACTCTAAGTGTTGAATGTATGAGTCTGACCTTGCCCACACCCTCAATAAAAAGCGACTCAAGTAAACAAAGACACAATCTTGAAGAACAAGAAGGCATAATGCTAGTAAATCATCCTCAACCTTTCACATGATGAAGTACGGGACGACATGTTGGAGACAAAATTTATTTAAGAAGGGTAGCTTGTAACGACCCGGTTCAGACTCTAGTTGTAACAACCCAATTAATAATAACACGTGTAAAGACCCGACCCAAACCCTAAGTGTTAGTGACGAGTAGCCCGCAAAGCCATGAAGCACGAAAGATGTTCGAAACCCTAACTTAACCCGAAACCCTAATTCGATTCAAAAATCTTAAAAAGGTCCAAAACTCAAGCAACAAAATCTTAACACCATGGAGAGTTTTCCAACATTCTAAATTAAGTAAGTCTCAAGAAATAATGAATTAGAAATCAAAAGTCTTCATAAGTAGGATAAAATGACTGTTTTTCCCCTAGTACAGCCAAAAGTTTTAAAATTCTAAATTTTGACACATGGATACTCTAAATCAAGGTTTTAAGTGCAATTAAATAGTAAAGGACAAAATAACATCAAAAATAATAAAAATACCCCTTAGTGGCCGACCACCTTGGGAAGAGTGCCAAAAAGTAGCTTTTTACGTTCTTTATGGCTTTGAATGATGAGAAATGTACTAATTTAAGTATTATGATGATTCAATACTTATTGAACAAGTAATATACATAATAATATGGTGTTATAGATTACCAGAATCAAACAAATTATCATTAAAGTTTATACACAACAAAATAAGTCAAAAAGTCATATATTGCCAAAATAGCTTAATTTGACTTAAAAGACTACTCCTATTTAATCAATTGCTATGAAAACTATGATGATTCATGGGAATACTAAACTTATCATAAACATACTAAAATAATCGGTCGCAGTATGAAGACACTAAAAAGATATATCAAATTAACGTTTAATGCATTTTCTTGCACAATAAGGGCATGAAAACCAAGAAAAGCCCCTTGATTGATAGGAGATCAGATTGTTGACCCCCAAACTGACCCCTAGCTGTATTTATCTTTCTCATATCTGATTTGTAGCCCTCAAAAGTTGAACCATCTCAATTCGTCTTCATATCTCATTAATTAAAAGGAAAAAAAAGTCTTTCAAGGATACTTTTTGTTCCCCCTTGTCCCCTAGCCCTTGCCTATATAAACCAAGCCAAACACTCTCTTCTCCACTTGATACTTTCGTGTAAGAGAGGGGGAGAAACCAAAACCTCATTGCTCTTGAGTGTTCACGTGAGAAAAAGGAAGAAAAAGGCAGGAATCAAGAAAATTTTTCTAAAGCTAAGTCCTAATCCATCATCCACCCTCATTTGATCTCTCAAACAAGTAAAATCTCAAAACCTTATGCCTAATACCCGTTAAAATATTCCTCAACACATCTCTTTAAACACTTTAAGAATTGAGAACAAAAAACAAACCGAAAAGATGTCGTAGTTGAAGATTTGGGGTTATTATATTTATGAGTGATATGAGATATTGTTATATGTTGTTATCTTTGAGTTTGAAAAATTTTATGTGTGCTGGAGCCTTGATATTAATGTCTAAAATACAAGCATGCAAAGAAATTGAACAAAAACTTTACATAACATAAGTAGGAGACTTGGACCCTAAGAGACTTGATTTTTGAGAACATAGATGTATCCACCCTAATATTTGGAACACCGTAACTTAATGTAGAAAATTGATCTAAGCATGTTCTTTATGTTCAGATTTATACTGTTGTGTTAGCTTTAATCCAAAGTTGGTTTCAACTCATTTGAGTAAATAAAACTTGTGATAGTGCAATTTTACCAAAGTGTGTTGTTTTCTGACCAGTCAACACCCACTGACCTAAAAACCGTATTTTACAATGAGATTCGAACTTTGGTCAAAACATAAAGGTTGTCGACAACATGTATATCTATTGACAACATATATATCTATCGACCCACCAAACATGAGCACAAATTATTGAGTTTTGATAGGTTAAAGCCCCGTTAAAGTTCTCTGTTGAGTTTGTCTTCAAGGCACACTTCTGTCACATATTTTTTGTGTAGGTAAAAACCCCTATTGTTAGTGACCTATTCCAAACGTGGTCTACATTAATATTGTAGCTAACATATTGATCTACGTTCTGTCAAAAAATCAAACCTTAACACATAGGGATGATACCCCAAAATCGTTTCAAACCCTGTGTCCAAAACTTGCTCTGCTAAGTTTTGGCGCCTAACAGAATCTATTTTTTAAAATGGCCAAAACGTCTAATTTGTTCCAAAAAACTACCCTTAGATTTAAACATGAAACTTCTAGAAGATATGTTAAACTAGAACATATTAAAAAATGGGCTCATGTGGATGTGATTGGATACCCCAAAACTAAGACCAACATAGGCATAGTTTTGGTAAAATTTTGAGAAAAGTGCTGAACCGTTTTTTCTTAGGATGTTTTGTTTACCCTTATGCCTTAGGTTTTGGCATTGGTCTTAAACATAAAAGTTGTAGAAAATATTTTTATCTAACTTTTCTTCAAAAATTAGAACATGATTCCAAGTCTAGATGCCCCAAAAACTTGTCGGCCCTTTTAATTTAATACTCGATTTTGATCTTAAAAGTTGCTAAGTGTGAATTGAGTACCCTTTGGTATGAGACCCGAGTTTTATATGATGATTGATTTGAATTAGTTGATTAGTATTTTAAGTAAATGTATGATGATTTAGAACTCATGCTATCATGTTTGAATCATATCTTGAGAATTATAGATTGTGTTTTACATACTTGTACCTTATGCTTTGTGCGTTGTACTATGAATCCTGCCATGCTATAGATGGTTGTATTTCAGATCCATATTATATGTCATTGACATTATCACTTGCATCCTGGTATATTGGAGTCCATCAGTGTAAATTGTTGTTGGGATGGGCTGTATTGAGGTTGTCTTTCTTGATTCTAAATCTATGGCATGCTTGGTTGCCATTTTTTTGTAAATATTTTGGGATATATTTCCCTTGTACACCCTGGGTACGTTCTCGGTGTTTGAAATGATTTATCATTAATATTGTTGGGCACCATGGGTTCGTCGCTAGCTCTTTGGTTTTGATGTCACTTTGATTCCGTCGCTTCTTGAGTTATGGTTATTTTATGGAAGTGGTGTCGACATGGGCAAATTGGGTAATTTCGGAGAAAAGCCTAATTCGGCAGACCTAATTCCACTGCAGTGGTAACTTTGAAGAAGAGCCCAATTATGGTGGACCTAAACCCCATTAACATGATGTTTTAAAGGGTAATTTCAAAGAAGAGCCTAGTTTGGCGGACCTAATTCCACTGCGGTGGTAACTTCAGAGAAGAGCCCAGTTGTGGCGGTCCTAAATCCCTCATCTTAGTACTTTGTATAATGTGAAGTGTGTGAGACCCTGACCCGTTTTAATTTTTGTGAGGTTTTGACGCGTTGTTATTTGTTTTTGTGATAGCATGTTTATATGTATTTTTATGCATGTTCAAATTTAGATATACATGCGGGGTTGGATCCTGGGGCCGTTGGGCATTGTGGTGCGAAGTTCAAAAAAATTTTTTTAGGTGGAGCCTATAAATAAGATATTTTGTAAGATATTTTCATAAAAACCGTTAGCTTAGAAGCCAAGTTTCTTTTTCTCACACCAAAAGCTCTACATTCTCTCTAGATTCTCGGGGGCCTGGGGCTCTTTTTCGACGATCAGATAGTAGATCCTTAGTCTTCTCGTGGTGGGTTACGCGTTCATCTAGACAGAATTCTATTCTGATAAAGTTCATTTTTTAACGTGGTTCGAGGCATCGAGTTTTTGACACATCGAAGTAGGATCCTAAACTATCATGTCTTATAAGGGTTCTACGTGTAATTATGTGTATTTTTACCATTTAAAAATGCATAAAAATTTGGTTTATAAGTTGGGTTTAGGTTTAAAATCATTTTTGGGTATTTTTGGTTGGATAGAATCGGGTTTCGAGTGTTTCTCTCGAGGTTTTGTGGTAATTTTGGGCTTGTGTATGTTCGTGGGTTGCTAAAGGGGTGTTTGGATGGTTTAATTTGGGGCTGAGTAGCTTTTTTTGTCGTTAGGGTTTACTTTTCCCCGTCGCCCAGTTCCCTGGTTTGAAAATCTAAATCTGTTGCTTTTGTGCCGACACTTCTACTGTTGGTGTCGACACCTTTGCCTTCTGTTTGGGTTGTCTCTGCTGCGATTGTTTTGTGTTGACACCTTTTTTATTTGTGGCGACACCTTGGTGTCGACACTTGTTCTGTTGGCGTTGACACTTTTGGTCTCTACGTGTGTTGCCTAAACTCTCTTTTCTTTTGTGTCAACACCTCTGTTGTTTATGTTAACACCTTTGCCGTTGGTGTTGACACCTTTTCTATTTGTGTCAACACCTTCGCTGTTTGTGTCGACACCTTTTCTGTTTGTGTTGACACTTTCGTGGTTTGTGTTGACCCCTTTTCTTTTGGTCGTGTTGGGGCCTTGGGGGTCTTTTTTGGCTGTGTTGGGTGTGTGTAGGTTCGTGTTAGCTGTGTTGGGTGTGTGTGAGTTCGTGTTCGCCGTGTTCGGTGTGAGTGGGTTCGTGTTTTCCGTGTTGGGCATGTGGGGGTTTCTTTGGGCCGTGTGGTGGCCTTTCAGTCGATCGGGTTATAGGGCCCAATCGACTACTCTCCTCTAGTATTTTTTTGTTGATTAGATTATACGGTTCTGTTGCATGTATTGCATTGTGGGACGGATAAAATCAATTTTAAAGTGTTATTATGACCCGTGTGAATCGTGACTTAAAAACTGTTTTCAAGGCTCTCATGAGTCAACAATGGTTCTTATTCTCGCTTTCCTATTTGCATGTGAAAATTGTTTTAAAGGCTTAAAAGAGAGTCAGAAATTGCACCTCATTTTCTTAGCATGTTTAGCTTATATTTCATGTTATTTCCAGTTTCTGCTGAGCTTTGGCTCACAGTGTGGGATTTGAAATATTTTTCAGTTACCGATTATGCAGTTTGATTCAGGGTTGTTGAAGAGACAGAATATCTGCAGACTTCTTTTTTGTTCTTTCTATATCATGTATGTTTACATGTTTTCCTGGTGTTGGAGCCGTGTAATGTAAGCCTTTTAGCGGTTATGTATAATGCATGTATGCTTTATATTGAGAGTGTATTCTTGGGATGAATGCTTTGTTTGGTTACTTATGGGTGTTTCACGTGACCCGGAGTTTGGAGCGTGACATAATGGTATCAAAGCTCTGGGTTCGAATACCTAAGAGCTGTGGGAAGAGGGTACATCACCGTGTGAGGTTGATTGCGTGTACTTGACTGCATGTGTTTAGCTATTTTAATAACATGAACGTGCCAACATGTTGAGTAGGTGTGAATGCTGTGTATATGTGAGCATGGGGGTTAAACTTTAGGATTGATTAGTCTTGCCTTCGGGCGTTTAGATTAATAAACCTGGGAGCCAAGTTGGAAACGCGTTTAGCTTACATGATTTCTAGCAGAAAATCTAAGTAGGTTATCCAAACTGGCGCATTATTCTTGTTGATTCTCTTCGGTATGTGGAGTTTGTTTAGCATGAACCTATGTGACTACGTGATAGTATGCTTATGTGATTAGAGCTTATGTTCATGCGATGTGTTGCATTTTATGTTCTATGTTTCTTTTGTATAGACGTGATGTTTATGCGGAGAGGGCGAGGCTTTGTTCGAGGCTGTGGCCGTGGGTTTGGAGTTGATGATAGACTCCGTGGGTGGTGTGCTGTGTTGAAACAGCAGTTGGTGAGGATGTAAGGTTGGGACGAGTTATAGATCCCGTGTCTTTGAGATAGTTAGCTGTTGTTTAGGATGCCTGACCTTGTTTGACTATATCCTAATAACGATTTCACTGGACATCTCTTATGTCTGTATTGATTGCGATCGGCAATTTGTTTCCTTTTAACCTTGTGCTGAATTTTGGGGATGAAACTCCTTTAAGGAGGGTATAGTTGTGAGATCCTGACCTGTTTTAATTTTTGCTAAGTTTCAATGCGTTGTTGTTTGTTTTTGTGATAGCATGTTTATATGTGTTTTTATTAATGTTTGGATTTAGATATGCATGTGGGGTTGGTTCTTGGGGTCTTTGGGCATTGTGGTGCGAAGTTTTAAAAAAAAGAAAATATTTTTGGGTGAAGCCTATAAATATGATATTTTGTGAGATATTTTCATAAAAATCCTTAGCTTAGAAGCTAAGTTTCTTTTTCTCACACCAAAAGCTCTGCCTTCTCCCTAGATTCTCGGGGGCCCGAGGGTCGATTTTTGACGATCAGACAGCAGATCCTTATTCTCCTCGTCGTGGGCTACGCGCTCATCTGGGCAAAATTCCATTCTAACAAAGTTTATTTTTTTCATGTAGTTCAAGGCGTTGAGTTTTTTACTCATCGAGGTAGGATCCTAGACTCTCATGTCTTATAAGGGTGCTACGTGTAATCGTGTGTATTTTTATAATTTAAAAATACATGAAAAATTGGTTTATAAGTTGGGTTTTGGTTTAAAATCATTTTTGGGTGTTTTGGTTGGATGGAATCGGGCTTCAAGTGTTTCTTTCGAGGTTTTGTGCTAGTTTTGGGCTTGTGTATGTCTGTGGGTTGCTAAAGGGGTGTTTGGATGATTTAATTTGGGGTTGAGAAGCTTTTTTCATCATTAGGGTCTGCTTTTCGTCGTCGCCTAGTTCCCTGGTTTGAAAAATCTGAATATGTTGCTTTTGTGTCAACACTTCTACTATTGGTGCCGACACCTTTGCCTTCTGTTTGGGTTGTCTCTGCTACGGTTGTTTTGTGTCGACACTTTTTTTGTATGTGTCGACACCTTGGTGTCGACACTTGTTCTGTTGGTATCAACACTTTTTCTCTCTACGTGTTACCAGAACTCTCTATTCTTTTGTGTCGACGCCTCTGTTATTTGTGTTGACACCTTCGCTGTTGGTGTTGACACATTTTCTGTTTGTGTTGACACTTTCGCAGTTTGTGTTTACCCCTTTTCTTTTGGTCGTGTTGGGGCCTTGGGGGTTTCTTTTGGCCGTGTTGGGCGTGTATGGGTCCGTGTTAGCGGTATGTGGGTTCGTGTTGGCAGTGTTTAGCGTGTGTAGGTTCATGTTGGCTGTGTTGGGCTTGAATGGGTTCGTGTTTGCCGTGTTGGGCGTGTGGGGGTTTCTTTGGGTCATGTGGTGGCCTTTCAATCAATCGGGTTTTGGGGCCCAATCGACTACTCTCCTCTAGTGACTTTTCAGTTGATTGAATTATAGGGTCCTATTGACTGAAGTCACGGAAAGGGGAGTTGGTCATTTCATGCGGCGTGTTGGTGCACGGTTGTGTGCATGGTGGTTAGTGCATCGTTGGGTGTGGGACGTGTGAGTTCGTTGTCCTCTTTAGAGAAGGGGTTTGGTGAGAATCATGTTGTGGGAGGTTTGGGGTTGGCCTTGGGTTAGGTTTTGGTTTTCTGCGTTGTTGGTTATCCAGGTGAGTGGACGTTAGGTGTGTGGCTCGTGGTGTCGAGCCAGGCATATGTGTGAGGCATGTGAGTGATGTCGGGTTATATAGAAGGTGGTGTTATGATGTGAAGTTATACATGGCTATGTACATTTATAACTCTAGTTTATTTATCTATAGATTACGTAGGTGAGTTGCATTGCTTTTGATGTTGTTACGTGTAGCGTGGGTTGCGTGTGTAGCATGTGACGTGGTTATGTGAAACGTAATGTTTGTATGTGATTTTATGCAATAAAATTATGGTTTAGTTATACATATGTGTATGGAATGGGATAGATGGAGATGTGGTTCTGTGAATGTTAACTCTGGTTAACAAGACGTTCGTTGGGGTTGAGGTCCTTCGGTGAGAGTCCGAGAAGGTACGTTTGTTGGGGCTGAGGTCCGTTGGTGAGAGTCTGAAAAGGTGCATCAGTTGGGGTTGCGGTCCCTCGGTGAAAGTCTGAGAAGGTACATGGATTGTATGTATTGCATTATGGGACGGATAAAACCAATTTTAAAGTGTTGTTACGACCCGTGTGAGTCGTTACATAAAAACCTTTTTCAAGGCTCTTGTGAGTCAACAATGGTTCTTATCCTCGCTTTCTCGTTTGCATGTGAAAATTATTTTAAAGGCTTGGAAGAGAGTCGAAAACTGCACCTCGTTTTCCTAGCATGTTTAGCTTATATTTCATGTCTTTTCTAGTTTCTGCTAAGTTTTGGCTAACGGTGTGGGATTTGAAATGTTTTTTAGGTACTGGTTATGCTGGTTGATTCAAGGTTGTTGAAGGGATGGAAAATCTGTAGACTTCCTTTTTGTTCTTTCTATATCATCTATGTTTACATGTTTTCCTGGTGTTAGAGCCGTGTAATATAAGCCATTTGGCGGTTATATACAATGCATGTATGTTTTATATTGAGAGTATATTCTCAGGATGGGTGTTTATGGGTGTTTGGTTGCTTATGGGTGTTTCACGTGACCTAGAGTTTGGAGCGTGACAAAGTGTCTCTTGAATTTTTCTAATTATTACTTAGACTTTGGGTTGACACTGGCAGAGGTATCACGAATCTTTATGTGGGACAAACCTTTTACAGACCCCACGCTGTTGCTATTAAGTAAAATAGCTGAGGCATGAAGCCAAGGCGTGCATTTACTATTTGCAATGAGGCGCGATGATGGCTTTTGTGATCAACCCCAATAAAGTCAACTCTGGTAATTCTCGGCATAGAACTCGCGTTATGATTCTAGGTATATGTCGGGTTAGGTACTCGAATTGCATCCATTTGCATCACATACACTTGTTCTTATATATGGTTGCCATGCTATAATTATCAAATTTGTATGTCTCCTTAACTGTAAACTATACTGGGTGTTATATGGTATGCATTATGGTGAATTTTGTGATGTGGGAATAGTCAGAAGGTAAGAGCGTCTTGCATCTGGGCCTTGGCTCATGGCATTCGTGCCACAAATGAGAAAGAGTTCTTGGAGGAAGTCATCCCAGAGGGAGAAGAAGAGTTTGAAGAACATGGTGAGTTCTAAGAGTACGTGGATCTCACTGATGCATTCTCAGGCTTCGAGACCTCTGCTTTTGTTCTTTTATTTAGTTTTCCCCTGCTGAGTGTAATTTTTAAAATTTCTTGGTGAAACTATAATAGTTATGTACTTTTAAAAAGTTTAGAACTCTTTTATGATGTAATATTTATGATATGTAAATATGAATAAATGGCTAGCATATCCGTTTTATTTATATTTATGTATGTCCTAATGTGCCCGGAGAATGGGCGTCACATTATGATAATCCAACATTTATTGAATAAGTAATATACATAATAATATGGTATTATAGGCTAACAGAAGCAAAAAATCATTATTAAAATTCATACACAGTAAAATAAGTCAAAAAGCCATATATTATCAAACTAGCTAAATTTGACTTAAAAGATTATATCTATTTAATCAATTATTATGAAAACTACGATGATTTTAGAAAATATTAAATTTATCATAAACATAGTAAAATAATAAGTTTCAGTCGAAAATGACACCACAAAGATACATCAAATTAACTTTTAAAGCATTTTCCTGCACAAAAGGCACACAAATCAATGCAAAATCCCATGATTAATTGAGATTAGATTTTTTATCTCCCCAAACTGGCCCTAGCTGTATTCCCCTCCCTTGATATGATATGTTCCCTGAAAACTTGCACCAAATCAAATCAACCCATGTGAAGGAGAGGAAAAAGTACTAAAAACTGATTATTTTGTTCCCTCTTTGTTCTCTAGCTTTTTCGTATATAAACCAAGCCAAACACCCCTTTCTCCTCTACACGTTTTTGGTCAAGAGAGGTGAGGACTAGACCTTAATTGTTTTTGAGTGTTCATACAAGTTTGAGGGAGAAAAAGAAGGAGAAAGAAGGAGATGAAGAAGGAATTAAGGAAATTTTCCTAAAGCTAAGTCCTAATCAACTATCCACTCTCATTTGATCTTCTAAACAAGTAAGTAAAATCTCTAAACTTTATGTCTAATATCACCCAAAATATCCCTCAACTCTTCTCTTTAAACACTTCAAAAGTCAAGAATCGAAAACAAACCAAAAATGTGTCATAGTTAAGAAATAGGGGTTGTGTTCTTAAATGATATGAGATGTGGTTGTGTACTGTTATTTTTGAGCTTGATGGCTTAAAAGTGCGCTGGAACCTTGATATTCATGTCTAAAACACAAGCATACAATGAAATGAGACAAAACCTTGACATATCATATGTAGGAGACTTGAACATGTAAGGACCTAATTCTTGGGAACTTAAATATTTCTGCCCTGAAATTTGGAACCCCATACGTCAACGTCAAAAAATTATCTATGCATGTTCATTATATCCAGATATAGATTTTTGTGTTATGTTTCATCCAAAGTTGGTTTCAACCCATTTGAGTATGTAGAACCCGAGATATTGCAATTTTACAAAAGTGTCTTTTTTTGACCAGTTTACAATACCAACCTAAAAAACTTATTTTAAAATGAGATCCGAGCTTTAGCCAAAGCATAAAGGTTGTATATAACATGTATATCTAGCTACCCACCCACAATGAGAACAAAATATTGAGTTTTGATAAGTCAAAACGACTTTGAAACTCCCTGTTGTGTTTCAACCCTCAAATGGCACTTATATCACATATTTTTGTGTAGCCTAAAAGCCCTATTTTTAGTGACCTGGTCGAAAAGTGTTCTACATGAACATTGTAGCTAATATATTGAACTACTTGGTATCTAACAATTAGACCTAGATACATCAGGAAGGTCCCTCAAAACCATTTCAAACTCTGTCCAAAATTGGCGTTGCAGAGTTTTGGCTGCTGACAAAACCTATTTCATAAAATGGTCAAACAGTCTAGCTTGTTCCAAATACCTACCCTTAGAACTAAACATACAACTTGTAGGGGACATGTTTAAATAGAACATATCCAAAAATGGGATCATTTAAACTTGGCTTGATACACCAAAATCGAGACCAACATAGGCTCATTTTCGATAAAAATTTGAGGAAATTGCTTAACCGTTTTCGCTTAGGATGTTTTATTCACCAATTTGTCTTAGGTTTTGGCCTTACTGTTAAACATAAGAGTTATAGAAATATTTTTATTTAAATTGTGTTTAAAAATCATAATTTAATTATAAGTCTAGATGCCCCAAAACCTTGTCAACCTCTTTTAAGTTAATACTCGAACTTAGCCTTTGAGGTTAGTTTGTGCATGTTTGAGTATCTTTTGTTGTGAGAACTGAGTTTATGTTTTGATTGACTTTAGTTAGTTGATTAATATTTTTATGTGAATGTACGGTGATTAGAACTCATGCCATCAATGTTTGAATTATATCTTGAGAATTAAACTTTGCCAAGCTAGTTGATGCCATGCTTTACATAGTTGCACTTAAGATCAATATTGTACACCATGGGCATTGTCATATTTACATTTCGACATATTAGAGTCCTTTCCATATCTATCATTGTTAGTTGGGATATATTGAAATTATTCTTTTCTCGGCTCCTAATCTAGAGCATCATTGGTAACCATTTTTGTAAGTGTTTTGGGATATATTCCCTCTGAGCACTCTAGGCGTGTCCCCGAAGTCTTAAAAGAAAGATTTGTTGTTTATGGAGAATGTTAGGCACCACAGGTTCGTCACTAGCATTTTGGTTTTGATGGCTTAAAATTTAGGTTGACACCGATAAAGGCATCACGAGTCTTAAGGTGGGACAAACCGACTTATTTGATGTTAATTGATGAAGGATGATGTTAATTGATGAAGGAAAATTGTTGGCCTAAGAGGGGACTCGGACCCCACGCTGTTGCCATTGAGTAAAACAACTGAGGCATGAAGCTAAAGCACACGTTTACTATTCGTAACGAGGCACGATGATGGCTTTTTTAATTAACTCTCATGAAGTCAACTATGAAATTCTCGGTGTGAAATTCATGTTATAATTTTAGATATATATTGGGATGGACACTTACATCGCATCCATTTACATCACATACATGTACACTTGTTCTTATAAATGCTTGTTATGTTATAATTGTCAAATTGGTCTATCTCCTTGACTTCAAATTATATTAAGTGTTATATGATATGCGTTATAGAATATTTTGTGCCGTGAGTTAGTTAGAAGGCTAGAGTGTTTTGCTTTTGGGCTTTGGCTCATGGCATTCATGCCACAAGTGAGGAGGAGCTCTTGGAGAAAGTCGACCCCGAGGGAGAAGAAGAATTTAAAGAGAAGGGTGAGTTTCAGGAGCGTGTGGACTCCGCTGATGCGTTCTAAGGATTCGATACCTCTGTTTTTGTTCTTTTGTTTCAATTTTCCTGCAACTCTTGTAATATCTTTAAAATCGTTGGTGAAACTGTAATTGTTATATGCTTTTAATCAATTCAGAACTCCTTTATGATGTAATAATTAACGTATGTAAATATGAATGAATGACTAGAATATTCCTTTATTTATATTATATTTGTCCCGATATGCCCAGAGGACGGTGCGCCACAGTTGTTGTTAGAGCCCATGTTTAGTGAACCTTCAGGCCTTGGGTTATGGAAAATCATGCATTCTGTTGCGTTGGAGCTCTGTAGGATGTGTTGTATTAATTATTATTATCCTCATCTATACATTATAAGAACTAAAATCTGCTACATTAAATCCTATAGGCAGTTATGTTAGGACGTTAACGGGATCAGAAGCAGCAGGGAATCTACAAGCGAAGGATGGATAAGAGCATTGAGATCGAAGATCGGAGGCTCATGCAACAGGTTATCTTATTTTAAAGGGGGTAGAGAGGAGTACATATCAGGAGAAATTTTAGATATCACCTCGAGAGACACCATTAGAACCCCACAATTTCATCCTTATAAGTTCTATACTCATTTACCCCAAACCCTTGTATCAATTTTTATATCCGGTTGAAATTCTTTGCTTATCCTTCCTTCTAATAACACCGGTCTCAAATATTTGACATTGGTGAAATCTTTAGCCCTCATTCAGTTCTCTTGATCTTGATACCACACCTTTGTGCAATAATTTTGTGAATTCTTTGTTTACTCTTGAAATCCCATCCTGGAGAGTCAACTTGGATGCTTGGATTAAAGTACGTTGGGCCGACGTAACTTCAAGATAAATATCTAGTGTGGTTACCCATTGCTTAAACATATCTTTTGTCAAGATTTGATGTTGTACAAATTGGTCCCGAGAACATCCCCTTTGTAATCTTCATTAGTTGTTCAACTCTTATGTCCAATGCATCTGAGCCTTAACCAACCTCTTAATTTAGGTCAACAATAACTGCCTTAGCCTTGACCCCTTGCTCTAATCCAACCTATCCTTGAACCACCTGGGTTCCACCCTAAGATGTTCTGGCCCTGCACATGTTTTTTCCTGTCGACTTTCAAAACCTTGCCCAAAGATCTATGAGTAACAACAATCATCAAGATATTACGTCATTAGGCCTTAGCGCTTTCACGGGAAATTGAGACGATGCACGAAAACCTTCTAACCCCTCTTCAAAGCGTGAAGCAGATTTCTTCTTGATGTCACAGCTTAGAATATTTGTCAACATCCACGTTTAACAAAGTTTAAAAGATCAAGACTCTCGACTACAAGAATGGTTAAGTAGGGGCTTATTTAACTAACTATATCTTTTCAAAGGTCCCGACAAATAGAACTATGCCATCAACAATCTAAAGTTAGAAATGACAGCTTCACACTAAAGGATTCGCGACACCACCATATGGTAAAATCCACACTTCCTCAGATTAGTTCATAGTTGACCCACTTATTTCAATAAATCGGGAATCACAACAAGATTCATACCGATAGTAAGAAAGTGAAAGACGAGAAATGACCTCAGACTTAGGATAACCTTAGTACGTTAGTAAAGGAGGTACTTCTATGTACATCAATATTCACGCCAGCCCTTCCCACCAAGATGTTAAAATTCAGGTTTTACCATCACTATCTGAGAACAAAGAATCTTGACCACGACAATGAACATTTGGAGCCTAATGAAGAATTAACCGCTAAGTCACAATGGGTCATATGACTAGAAATTACCATAACTATACCTTTTCTCATGTTCGTTTTACCCTAAGATGATCAACTGGTTGAGAAAAATGATCTAGTCATTGGAAGAGATATTCAAACCCAGCGTACTAGCACGTCAAGAACAAACAATAGAGGCTAACAGGAACAGAGCAACCTTTGGACTAGAGAGAAAATGAAAGCATATGACTACAGATTTCGTCATCAGGATTATTAAGATCACCTCAAAACCGACAACATTCAGGTTATAGTAGATCACCTCGCTAAGACTGCTTTCCTTCTATCAATAGACCTCACGACACATCGATGACTACAAGCAAAAAGTACATCCATGAGATTCTACACCAACATGAGTTCTCTACTATACTCAACTAAAACCCGCATCTCACCTTCATATTGATGGACAATCAGCACGCACATTTCCAAGCCAACAAGAGCATGTTAAGAGTTTACATAATGGGATTTAAAAAGGTAGCCGAGGAATATGTTTAACTTTGGTCAGAGCTCACCTACAATAATAGCTCCCGAGCCAGCTTTTGCAATTATATGAAGTTTTATGAAGAAGCAATGTTACAAGTTATCCATGTGCGAAATAGAAACTAAAGGGACAGATTAGTAGGAATAGATTTTTACTAACCAATAAAGTGAGACCTAGAGTCCAATACAGGAATTCATATAAAACCCATGATAGTAGCCATGTGTTAACAGTTTGCAGTAAGAATGACAGAATCTTATCGAATTAAATTTTTCATGCTAATAAACACGTTGTGTGTCATGCCTACACCTTATAAGTAGAACCAGTCATATCGGATGATTCAATGACTCTTTTTCATTTCCTTAAAGATGGCGGGATAAGGACAGAACCATTGATGCTCAATAAAAGTATGTGGGACTGGGGAGGAAGTGGACGTCCCGAGTTTAGCACAAATCTTGCAAGACCTAGCAGTCAATTTGGATCGATCATAGGGGAAGGCACCCCTGATGAGATATTGGTACTTATCGAACCTAAGGGTACAGAATATCCTAGCACCTGAGAAGAAGGATTTTTTTTTCCCAAACAACTGAGGTTTGGATCAAGGCAACAAAATAACAACTAACAACAGTAAGAGCTTGTTATAAGTGCAACTAACCCGGGCATAAGATGGGTCATTGCCCGCTAAAGAGTGGAGAGGACAATCGAGGAGGACCATTAAGGAACAACAAGAAGTTCACGTGCTCAAAACCTTACTCTCATGATGGCAGAATGAAACAACTAGGAAAAAGGGCGCCAAAATTAGTAATCTGCTATCACTACCAGAAATTAGGACATAAAAGGTCTGAATGTTCAATACGAGGAGGATCAAACTACAACAACCGTCAGCAGGGACAGGGCTATAAAGATCAAACAAGTCTATTGCAACAACAAACGAGTGGTTTGGAAAAGGTAGTGTAACTTGACCAACCAGAGAGCAATAAATGAAGTGTTCGCCCGTCACAAGAGAAAAAGGTGTATGTGTTGATGACCAGAGGTACGCCGTATTCACAAGCTTTAAGTTATACGTTAGTTAAACTTGTTGCATCATCCCAAGAAAGGGTACGCTTGAAGGATAAAAGCTTTTAGATTAACACTAATCGAACAACCCCTGAGCCATAGGTATGTGATTTGGTCTTAAAAGTTGTGTAGTAGTAGGTCCAAGATTTTTGTAAGGCGAAACAGCCATCACTCAAAGTTGTTGTAAGGCAAAACAAACAACTCAAGTAAACATGGATACAACCTCGAAGAGAAGTGATGCTGGTAAACCATCCCCAACCTTTCACATAGTGAAGTACGGGATGAAAATTTGGGGATAAAATTTGTTTAAGGGGAGTAGTTTGTAACGACTCGATTTGGACCCTAGTTATAACAACCTGATTGATAATGGCCAATCTAAAGACCCAACCCAAACCCTAAGCATTAGTGACAGATAGCTCACGATGCCATAGAACACAGAAGAAGTTTAAAACCCTAACTCAACTCGAAAACCCCAAGTTCGATTTAGAAACCCGAAAATGTTCTAAACTCAAGCAACAAAACATTAACACCCGGAGAATCTCCCAACATTCTAAATCAAGTACTTATCATGAAATAATAAGTTAGAAATCAAAAATCCTCGTAAGTAGGGTAAATGACCATTTTATCCCTAATACAATAAAAAGTCTTAAAAATCTAAATTATGACACTTGGACCCCCTAAATTAAGGATTTAAGCACAATTAAGTAGAAAAAGACAAAATAACATCAAAATAACAAAAATACCCCTTAGTGGTCGACCACCTTGGAAGTTGTGCTAAAAAAGTAGCTTTTTGCTTTCTTTTAAGCTTAAAAAGATGAGAAAAATATTAAATCAAGCATTGCGATAATTCAATACTTGTTGAACAAGTAATATACATAATAATATGGTATTAAAGGTTAACAAAAGCAAACAAATCATTATTGAAGTTCATAAACAATAAAATAAGTTAAAAAGCCATATATTGTCAAAGTAGTTTAATTTGACTAAAAAGACTACATCTATTTAATCAATTGCTATGAAAACTATGATAATTCATGAAAATACTCAATTTATTATAAACATACTAAAATAATAAGTTTTAATAGGAAAAGACAGTAAAAAGATACATCAAATTAACTTTTAAGGCATTTTCTTGAACAAAAAGGCACACAAACTAATGCAAAATCCCATGATTGATTGAGATCAGATTTTTTGTCTCCCCAAACTGACCCTAGCTGAATTCCCTTCCCTTGATATGATATGTTCCCTCAAAACTTGCACCAAATCAAATCAACCCATGTGAATGAGAGGAAAAAGTACTAAAACGTTATTATTTTGTTCCCTCTTTATTCCATAGCTTTTTCCTATATAAACCAAACCAAACACCCCTTTCTCCTCTATACATTTTTGATCAAGAGAGGTGAGGGACCATACCTTCATTGTTCTTGAGTGTTCATACAAGTTTGAGTGAGAAAAAGAAGGAGAAAGAAGGAGAAGAAGAAGGAATCAAGAAAATTATCCTAAAGCCAAGTCCTAATCCACCATCCACCCTCATTTGATCTTCTAAATAAGTAAGTAAAATCTCTAAATCTTATGTCTAATAGCACCCAAGATATCCGTCAACTCATCTCTTTAAACACTTCAAAAGTCAAGAATCGAAAACAAATCGAAAAAGCGTAGTAGTTGAGAAATAGGTGCTGTTGTGTTCTTGAATGATATGAGATATGGTCGTGTGTTGTTATTTTTGAGTCTGGAAGCTTAAAAGTGTGCTGGAACCTTGATAGTCATATCTAAAACACAGGCATACAAAGAAATGAGATAAAATCTTGACATATCATAAGTAGGAGACTTGAACATATAAGGGCTTAATTTTTGAGAACTTAAATGTTTCTGCCCTAAACTTTGGAACCCCATCCCTCAACGTAGAAAATTGATCTAAGCATGTTCTTTATATCTAGATTTATATTTTTGTGTTATCTTTCATCCAAAGTTGGTTTCAACCCATTTGAGTATGTCGAACCCCAGGTATTGCAATTTTACCAAAGTGTGTTATTTTTCGACTAGTCGACAATACCGACCTAAAGAACTTAATTTAAAATGAGATCCAATCTTTGGAAAAAACAAAAAGGTTGTATATAACATGTATATCTAGCTACCCTCCCACAATGAGTACAAAATATTGAGTTTTGATAAGTCAAAACCCCTTTGAAACTCCCTACTGTGTTTCAGCCCTCAAAGGACACCTCCGTCACATATTTTTGTGTAGCTCAAAATCTTTATTTTTAGTGACCTACTTCAAAAGTATTCTACATGAACATTGTAGATAATATATTGAACTATTTGGTGTCCAACCATTTCAAACTCTCTGTCCAAAACTAGCTTCGCTGTGTTTTGGCGGCTAACATAACCTATTTCATAAAATGGCCAAAAACTCTAACTTATTCCAAGTAACTACCCTTAGCACTAAACATAAAAATTGTATGGGACATATTAAACTAGAACATATCTAAAAATAGGCTCATTTGAACTTTATTTGATACCCCAAAACCGAGATCAACAGAGGCTTACTTTGGATAAAATTTTGAGAAAAGTGTTGAACTGTTTTCGCTTAGGATGTTTTATTCACCCATTTGCCTTAGGTTTTGACTTTAGTGTTAAACATAATAGTTGTAGGAAATATTTTAACTAAATTTTGTTTAAAAATCATAATTCGATTCTAAGTCTAGATGCCCCAAAACCTCGTCGACCCATTTTAAGTTAATACTCGAACTTGGCCATTAAGGTTGCTATGTGTATGTTTGAGTACCTTATGTTGTGAAACCCAAGTTTGTGTTTTGATTGAATTGAATTAGTATTTTAAAGTGAATATACGGTGATTAGAACTCATGCCATTAAAGTTTGAATTATATCTTGAGAATTAAACTTTGCCAAGCTAGTTGATGCCATTCTTTACGTAGTTGCACTTGAGATCCATATTGTACCTGATGGGAAATATCACATTTTCATTTTGGCATATTGGAGTTCTTTCCGTATATATCATTGTAGGTTGGGACATATTAAAATTGTTCTTTTCTTGGCCCCTAGTCTAGAGCATCCCTTGTAGCCATTTTTGTAACTGTTTTGGGATATATTCCCTCTGAGCACCTTGGGCGTGTCCTCGGGGTCTCAAAAGAAAGATTTGTTATTTATGGAGAATGTTAGGCACCACGGGTTTGTCACAAGGATTTTAGTTTCGATGGCTTAGACTCTAGGTTGACACAGGCAAAGGCATCACGAGTCTTAAGGTGGGACAAATCGAATTATTTGATGTTAATTAAGGAAGGATGATGTTAGTTGATGAAGGAAAATTGTTAGTCGCCATTAAGCAAAACAGATGAGGTATGAAGCCAAGGCACGCGTTTACTATTCGCAACGAGGTGCGATGATGTCTTTTGTGATCAACTCCTATAAAGTCTACTCTGAAATTTCTAGTGTGGAATTCATGTTATAACTTTATATATATATTGGGTTGGGCACTTGCATCACATCCATTTGCATCACATACCTATACACTTGTTCTTATAAATGCTTGTCATGTTATAATTGTCAAATTTGTTTATCTCCTTGACTTTAAATTATATTGGGTGTTATATGACATGCTTTGTAGAATATTTTGTATCGTTCGATTAGTTAGAAGGTTAAAATGTCTTGCTTCTAGGCTTTAGCTCATGATATTCGTGTTACAGGTGAGGAGGAGTTCTTGGAGGAAGTTGTCCTAGAGGGAGAAGAATAATTTAAAGAGCAGGGTGAGTTTCAGGAGCGTGTGAACCCTGCTGATGCGTTCTGAGGATTCGATACCTCTGTTTTTCTTCTTTTGTTTTAGTTTTCCTTCAACTCTTATAATATCTTTAAAATCCTTGGTGAAATTGTAATCGTTATGTATTTTTAATTAGTTCAGAACTTCTTTATGATGTAATAATTAACGTATATAAATATGAATAAATAGTTAGAATATCCCTTTATTTATATTTATGCATGTCCCGACATGCTCGAAGGTATGGGCGTCAGAGTGCATTAGGTATATGTATCTATAACTTCAGTAGTTGTCAATGAAACTAACGTAATACTCAAAACCACCTCTAACCTGGATAGTTATAGGACTACACACATTAGAGTAAACCAATTATAATGGTTCTTTAGCTCTATAGCCTTTAGTCGAAAATGGCTTCTTGGTCATCTTACCCTCTAAACAGGACTCACAGACTAGAAGTGCCTCCACTTCTAATAAACTTAAAGGTTCATCTTCTACCAGTCCATTTATCATTTTTAGATTAATATAACCCAAGCGTAAGTGCCAAAGAAACGTTGGCTCATTAAAAAAGAAACCTTTTTCTTTATAATAAATTAGATGTGTTATTTAATTCAGTTAGTTACAGTGTAGGAGAGATAGAAAATATAACATATAGATCATCCACCAATTTACCAAAACAAATAAAATGTTTATTTTTTCTTAATAACTACGGAATCATTAAAATGAACAGAATATTTGTCATTTACTTAATTAGAAACCAAAATTAAATTTCTTCTAATAGAATGTACATAAAGACAATCTTTTAAAATTAAAATCCTATAATTACTAAAGCTGGGAGTGACATCTCTCAGTGCAACTGCTGTCACCCTGGTATTATTGCTCATATGTAGGTAAATTTCCCCATCACTGAGCTGTTTAATTTTTTTGAACCCCCGCAAAGAATTGCAGACATGATTAGTGGCACCCATATCTACACACCAGGTACCGATAGATAACACCGCTAAATATGTTTCAACTACTAGTGAACAAAAATTAGCTTGCTTATTCTACTTATTGAGAAAAATTGGATAGTTCATTTTTCAATGCCCAAACTGGTTACAGTGATAGCACTTAACTCTCGGCTTCTTCACACCAGCTTTTGGCCCTTTAGCTATTTTTGGACATATGCCTCCTTATTTCTGAACATTTTTCTTCTTCTTTCCTTTTAACTTAGAGGAAAAAAAATTTTCAGCCACGTGCACAGTACCTGGCTTCCTAAGTATATCCTCGGCTGCTTAAAATTCATTGAGAAGTTCTGCCAATGAAAAGCTAAGCTTATTCATGGAATAATTCAGGCAGAACTGCTTAAAGCTATTAGGTAGTGACTGGAGTATGATATCGACCTAGGTTTTTTTGTTAATCTCAGCTCTTATGATCTCCAGTTCATTTAAAAGACTGATCATCTTTAGAATATGATCCATAACTTAGGTGCCTTCAGCTATGCTTGTATTTATAAGAGATTTCATGGCCACCTGCCTAGTAGTACGATTTTAATCTCCAAACATTTCTTTGATGTTCATAATTATTTCTTTTGCAACTTCTGATAAGCCCGGGTTTCCTGTTCAGTCGTCCCTTCATTAGGTACTGGTGGACAAATCTCAGATAGTACACATTTTTAATCCTCAGTAGTTAAGACAATAACCAAGTTTCTTTTTCAGTTACATAGTTTGGTCCCGTTAGTTTGTTTTCTTTGAGTATGGTCGCGAGTGAATTGAAAGCCATTTTAATCTCGAGAATCACATAATTAAAAAATAACCGTTAATTACGACAAGTAAAATTTTGAATTTATTTTAAATTTGGTTCTCTCTACCATATAAAAAAAATTCGCCAATAGCCTGATACCCTGTGAATAGCATGCATCGATGGAAGGACATCTACTATTCATCGTTTGTCCAAACAGGCAAATTCTTATAATTTTACTATCTAGGCAACTGACCATGCCAAGTAAAATTAAATAACTGACATAATTTTGGTCTATTAAATAATAGCAGTAACTTAGATAGAGATGATACTATTATTTACAACTAAGTATTAACCATCACCTAATCCTAAATTAATCGCTTCGCAATAAACTCTTCAGATAGAAAAGTGATCCACACTAACAATTATCTAGAATTATCTTTAAAGGAAGTTCGTACCGGCAATACCGCAATTAATTATATCTGAAGGGGAGGAAGCCCTTACTGCTAACACATAAAATCAATTGCATCACCTACAAACTGGTGATGGAGACCGCGGGATTTATTTATAAATAAATTTTCTCTCTCTAGATTTTTAAAATATTTTTAAGGATTATAAAAATTTATTTAACTAAAATAAATTTATTAATTTTAAAAACCAAAAGATCCGAAAGATTCCAAAATATCTTTTCATGTATATGATTTGTGAGACCCTGACCCGTCCCTTTTTAGAAATAATTAAGTGTCGATGGGAGTAATAATTGAAACTCGGTCTTGGTGATATCTTGAGCTTGGATACGCATGAAAGATGTGTTAGAGGAAGAATATGAGGCTCTAATGGACATTCGGACAGAAAATATGCGAAAAGTGTGTGAAGGAAAGTGACATACCTTCACTAAATTGGCCATAACATTTTTTTTACAAATTGAATCCTGGCATGAGGTTTGAACTATTGGAAAGTAGACTTCTTGGGCTTCAATTTGAGCATAAGAACGACCCTATTTGGAGTTCGGATGAAGGAGATATGCTCGTTCAAAGTTGGACCAACAGTGCAGTCGCGAAAGACCAATCAATCGGTCCCACGACGGATCGATCGGTCTATGACGGGCAGAGGCTATAAATCTCAGTTTTTTGGCTGAAATCCTCATTTTCTCTTCTCTCCTCTCTCTCTAAAAGCTTGGGAGCGAGCAAGGGTTTAGTCTTTGGGGGTCCTTAAGGGTTTCCATGTTCGTGGGAGTTGGAGATCTTGGCATTTCCTTGCACGAGCGGCCGTTGGAGAGCGTGGGTAGGCGCTAGAAGCTCCCTTGAAGTTGCGTTTGTTGAGCTTTGGCGAGTTGGAGCTCACGCGGGGCTTGAATTTTGATGGTAGATCTTCTTTGAGGTAGGATCTTGACTAATCCTTGTGGTTTACATTGATTTGTGTTGAAGTTTTTGAAACTAGGTTAAACCCTAATGAAATGTGATATGTGGTTTAAAGAGAAACGTGAATTGGCAGTGGTTTTATATGAGTATTGTTGATTACTTGATAAATATTAGTTGTTGATGAAGATTAAGAGGTTGATAAAAATGAGAAGAGGTTTTGAAGATTTTTATGGGATGGTTAAATAAATTTGTATTAGAATAAAAAGGTTGAGATATAGAGATATAGATTTTCTTATAAATTGATGATCGTGGGTTGATTTTTATAAAACATATGTTTAATTAGATGTGTGAGTTGAAATGTTGAATGAGTTGATAAGGTGAAGTTTTGAAAGAAAAGAATAAAATAATTTGTGAACTTTGGGGTTTTTAGAAATGACTATCCATGGTTTTAAGAAAATATAGTACAAAGAGATTTTTGATTGTTTTTGCTCCACACAGAAACTTTGGTGCCCCGAGGGAGGTTTGGAAATGGTTTTTCTCTCTTTTTAAAGGTTATCTCTTACCTAAAAAGTTTTAAAATGGTGCTACAAGGCTTGTTAGTATTAAAAATCAAGTTTTTGGCTTAAAAAGAGCCTGGAACAGGACAGCTTGATAGACCGATCAATCGGTCTATCGAGTGGTCTCTTGGTGTTCTCAGTACTCTTGTGCAGGCAAGAGACCAATCGATCGGTCTCTTCATCGATCGATCGGTCTGGGTATTTTCTAAAATTTTTGATGTTTTGCTTAAAGGTTTGGTCTTTGAGAACTTTAAACCTAGCTTTTGGATTATTCATTACAGTAGTTAAACCCTCGGTTGGGCGTATTTTAAAAAAAAATTTTAAATTCATAATTTGTTTTTTTTTTAACCATGTTGGGTTAATTAAGTTTGAATGGATATTGGTTTACAAAATGAGTCTTTGAGGGATGTGGTTTAGTATGATTATTTCTTAAAACCCCTAGTCTTGGAAGGGAACATGGGTTTCTGATATATTTATATGTATATATGTTGGGTGCATCCTTTTCAAATTTAAATGATATGATTATTATTGTATAAGCTTGTGTTGGTACTCTATGAAATGGGTAAATGAGATGTGATATATGAGATATAATATATTGGGGTTATGATGCATATTACATGAAAGGAATTTTGAATGCTCAAATAAAATTTGATGAGAAATATGAAAAAGGAAACTTGATATGTGTATCAAATAATAAAGTGTGAAAATTATTGGGAGATGAACCTGTTGTGGGTTGAACTCTCGGATTTTTGAGGTTAAATGTTTTGAACAAATAATGAACCGTATAGATGAATGTGATTTAAGTTGGCCTAGTAGGTCTGCGGTGAAAGACAGAAAACTTACGCAAGATGGGGACCACATGCCCACGGGTTAGCCCCCGAAATGTGGTGTTGTATTGTGGTGAGTTATAGAGCTATCTATTACCCAATGGCTTCGCGTAGCCTATTGTGAATTAATAGGGAGAAATTTCTATAAGCTATACCCGATACCGGTTCATTAGTTGTGGTTCTATCTATTACCCAATGGCTTTGAGTAACCTATTGGAAAGTAATAGAAATGGATTTCTATAAACTGCACCAAATGCTGGTTTATAATGTGATATGGTTTTTGCAAAAAACCTGGATGATGAGAAATTAATACGATTTTATGTGAAGGAAATGAATGTTTTAAAAAGGGTTTTGGAAAGAACAAATGGGTGTGCATGTGTGTGGGGGGGGGGGGGAATATCTAAAAATTGGTGAAACTTGCATTTATTTCGGTTGCACCCATCACACCTCACAAGTCATGCATAACACTTGATTAGTCTTTATCCTATGTGCTTCGGCTCATGTATATATATGCAAACTATTTCAGGTTTCGAGGATTCAGGGCGATATCAATGCAGAGGAAGCGTGTGGGAAAGGATTAAGAAAGAAGATCTAGTATTTCTTTTGTATATATATTATCATTGTACGGAAAGTAAAGTGGATGACTGCAATAATATTAGTGTTGTAAATGAACTCTTGAAGATTAATAATCTTGTTTGGCCTTTGTGACGCATACGTAAATTGTGAGTAGAAAATATTTTGCTTTTTATTATGGTTGTTTAAGATATTGGGTTGAGTTTGCGGGTTCCCGGGTTCGGGACGTTACACGATTCAAAAGATTTTGCTTTGTCAAATTATATTTTCGTATTTTAATGCGTAACAAATAAAATTACCGATGAATGCACAGTTTTTTCTTTACTTTACAACTAAGATATTGATTAAGGGCATTCAAATATTTTATTTTTACGTTACACATTTTTTTAAAAAAATATTAAGATTAAATATTTTTCTATTTAATTAATCCAAAATCAAGAATTACTTTCCACGTTTTTTCAAGATATCCGATTTAAAAAAAAACATCTTAAACGTGTTATTTTGTAAAAATTAAAATATCTAAAGTTTTTTTGTTTAATTAAAAGAAACTTAATTTTATTTTATTTTTACAAAATATTAATGAAAACTAAATTATCCGAATTAATTAAAATAAACAAAAAAAATAAAATAGATATACATCATTCACGCAATTTATATAAATAAAAATATAAGATATGTAGACATCCCGATTTTATGATCAAGCAAAAACTTTTTTGAGTTTCAGTTTCTTGTTTAAAGATTAACTCGTAATCTTTCAATTCTTATCAGAATCAACTTTCGGTATCCAAATTGTATCAGGATTCCTCGATATGTAATGTTACAAATACAACACTCCCGAGCCTCAAAAACATGAGAAACCACTGACCAAAACAGCCCGAACCACCAGCCAACTGCCGGCCAAACCCGGCGCCACCATATGTCGCCACTTCAGGCGACTTTTGCCGCCTCTCTCGAACTATGTTTTTGTCCCAATTTTTTCTGAAACGTAGCTTACAAAATATACTATTTTTCTATAAAAATCCCAATTCGAAAATAGCTTTCGATGGCCGCCGAAGCATCTGCACCGCTTGCCCAGCGCCGCCCCTAGTTGCCGCCACCTGTTTTGGCTTTTCCCATGGTCAATTTGGTTTTTGTTTTCTCCTATTTTTAACACTGAAATCCAGTAACATGTTTTCCTAAAGAACTCCTCAAAAACAATCTAAAAAAGCCTTGAAAATAGCCCCTAAAATAGCCACAACCACTGCCGCAGCCACCACCGCAAATCGCCACCACCGTTGTAGTTTTTCTGTTGCCTTTTGCAGCTATTTTTTCTCACCTTTTTGGACTGTTTTCAGCACAACTTGATGCTATTTTATGCCTAAAAATTTAGAAAAAACCACCAAAAAATAGCATCAAACCGTCACTGGAGCTATTTTTTCTGCCAGTTTTTGGTGGTTTTTTGACCTATTTTGCGGCCATTTTTTAATGCCTAAAATCTGCACAGAAAAAAACTTACTAAAACACTGTTTCAAAACCGTTGAAAAATGACCGCAATCCGTGACTCAAAATCACTAGTTATGCCGTCGCATGTTCTTCCTATTCTTGGATATTCAAACATGTTCTTAAATATTCAAAATAATATTTAAAACAAATAAAAATTTTTACATCGAAAATCTATGTCCCAAAGGTTCACAATCGAACATAAAAAACTTAAACTATCATGATTAACCTTCGTGATTAAAAATTAAATAATCATCATCATTCAACCATTCAATTAAATATGAATAAAATAATTATCATAAAATCAAGATTAGAACGCCTGCAAAACAAAATTAACATAGTTCTAAATCTTTTCGGCCCCTCGAATAACTATAAACAAAATTAAAATGGCTCTGATACCAGTTCTTGGAGGCAAATTGCCAAGTTCATTGATTTGTAAACGATTTCTCGAAAAAATAAAACTAAACGAGCAATCGTCGAAACAGGCTCTAAATAAAAAATTTTGATGTCGGACGATCAAAATAAAACCCGTGCCACCACAGTTAATTTAGATGAATACCTTTTTGGTCATTTCTTCAACTACGAACTTTGATTCTCCAAGTTAAAGCTCCAGACAGACCTTCAATTGTATTTTTGATGCGATTTCCGAACGTAGTGTGGACTATGATCCTTCGAGAACTGATGCCGGTAGAACCTGGACAACCTTAGTCATGAAAGACAATTTATGAATTTTGTTCAGCCTATCCGCATATTTATAGGACAACAGCAGGGACTTGTGGAGTAATTATAACATAAACTTCTAGTGTGACCCAGATATCCTTCCAGCGATTTTTGCAAATATGCAAACATTTTAGTAGTTTTTGTAATTATAAAAATCTTAGAGCGGTTTCTATAATTTTTATAAAACACTAAATTACAATTCATACCACTAAAGAACTGTAACTGCACTTTTAGCCATAATCTCAAGACCAACTTGCATTGAGCTCCTGTTATTAAATGCTTAACTCATCTCTCCACGTTAAGATTTTTGATACTCACCAATTAAATTTAATTACTGATAATTTAATTTAATCGGTATCTTTAAAATTCTTTAAACCCTTTCACTTAACTTATTTGACTATGGATAATTAAATCTACTTGTAGGGTTTAGCCCTGTCAAAACTTATAAGCTTCCTTAAGGAGGTATCGTCAATCCCGAACAGTCGAGACGTGGATTCCGTCAATAATTAATATTCACCATATAATTATTGCCGCTATCTAACTCACCGGGACTATTGACTCATAAAAGGTTGCATCCTTTAATGAATCAAAATAACGAATATTAAATATACGCAAATATTAATTATTTCAGGATTTGAGTATAAGCACTCATAATAACCTTAGAGTGTGAATTAATTTATATAGTCAGTATAAAAATAATTACCCCAATGTGGTCCTGCTCAATAGACACAAAGTGTACTAGCACATTAAGTCGGAATAATAGACGACGCTATTATCTGTTCTCCATAACTAAGATAGGCCTACTAAAACTTTGTGGTACAGTCGTACTAATAGTTTATCCAATTTTATCTAAAATTTGAACAAAAACTTATATTATGTAAGAATCTATAATTAGGTTTTCTGTGTGCAAGTCGTATTTTACACACCAGATTAAATATTGTACAGAATAAAGGACAACCATGCATAACATTAAAAAAAATAATATTGTATACATTGCTCATTAAGATTCTCATAAAATAGAAAGTAATTTTATTAAAATAAAATTAAATATTAAAACCGAATAAAGCCTATAGTTTTTAGTATACAACCTTGACAATGTTCATATGAATTTGATTTTAAAACTTTAGCAAGGGGATTTGGTGGTTGGTTTGCCTGAACTCAAATTTGAAAAAGATAAAATCTGTTATGCATGTCAACAAGGCAAACAAGTTAGAAGTTCTTTTCAATAAAAAAATGGTGATTTCAACTTCTAAACGTTTACAACTGTTGCACATAGATTTGTTTGGTCCAACAAGAACTCTTAACCTTGGAGTCAAGAGATGTGCATTTGTTATGGTTGATAATTTCTCTACATGCACTTGGATGTTATTCCTAGCTCATAAGGATGAAACATTTACTGCTTTATTAAAAATTGTCTTGGAAAATTCAAAATAATTTTTTTTAAATCACAAGTATCATAAGTGATCATAGTAGGGAATTTAAAAATAAAGATTTTGAAATATTTTGTGATGAAAATGGTATGGACCATAACTTCTCCGCTCCTAGAACCCTTCAATAAAATGGTATTGTTGAGAAAAAAAATATGACTCTAAAAGAAATGACTACAACCATCTCTGTAAAAATAACATGCCAAGGTACTTTTGAGCTGAGACTATCAACACAATTTGTTATGCTGTGAACAGAGCGATGATTCGAGCTTCACTTAAGAAAACTTTATATGAGCTGTGGAATGGAAGAAAACCCATCATTAGTTATTTTCATGCTTTTGGTTACAAATGTTTTGTTTTTGTAACAAACCAAACCCATGCATCACCAGAAAATCCCACGAAACAACCATTTTAGAATACCACAATCCACGAAAATATCCCAAACCCAAACAGGTCTGTTACGCCCCAAAACCCAGGGTCACGTGTAAAACCACCAAAACACAAATTTTATGAAAATAAGTTTTCATACATTCAAATCCACCTATTGAAATCAAATAAAAACCCAATATGCATCTCTCATAAACAGTAAACAAACACATGTATATAGTATATCGCCTTATGGCGTGCAAAACCTGCCTTCAGGAACAGACATATCAAAAAGGAAAAACTATAAAAGTCTTCCGCCATCCGTCACCACGGGTACCACAAAATCTACTCAAGATCCTGCTCCATATCATCACCTAAAAATGATTTTGTACAGAAAATTCCACCCGTGAGCCAAAGCCCAATAGAAATAGACTATAAAGCTGTAAAGCAGGATATGCAATCAATTGGTGGGAGCTAACTCGATCACAAGTAAAACCATGCATTAAAACTAATGCAAGCAACAGTTAAAGAAAACTGTAGTCAAAACGTTGTTTTCCACTCGTATCACATAATCGAGGAAAACAAGATAAAAACAGTTTGCTCCACTCGGGCCACACAGTCGAGGAAAAAGATAAAATAGTATGCTCCACTCAGGCCACACCACCGAGGAGAAAGATAAATGAAATCTTATGTACCAACTCCGTCACAAGAGGACAGATGTAGCAACTATAGACTTCTGCCCCTTTACCCAATCCCTACACATCGTAGGACCGGTTAGGTAAATGCAAGTTCTACACGAAGCCACCACAACGTAAAAACTTAGTTTACGGGCCCAAAACTTGTGGGAACAAAGCACCCAACTGCCTAGTTTATGGGGATTAATCCGAAAGACCAAGGTACCTACTCTGCGCATGTTTTTGAACTTCCAGCGATGGCAACTCATGCCAAATACCTGCTATCCTGGTACATCTTGAGAATCATTTATCAAAACCAAAACCTTTTTCACATATATACATTAAACATGTATATATAGATTCAATCCATCAACACGGAGATCAAGATCCATCCATCCACATGGAGATCTAAACAAAACATGTAAAAACACGAGTTCAAAATTATACAACATATGTATAAGAAGATCCAATCCATCTACCATGGAGATCAATGCATGAAAATGCATGGTTTTCATCAAAATATTTTAAAAGTTGAGCCTCAACCCGATAGGTTAGCTCCAAACCTTCAAAAACATGATTTTCAAAATGCACCCTCAACAGCCCAGGTTCAGTCGACTGGACCCACCCTCCAGTCGATTGAAGAACACACTGGAAAAGGCCCAAAAAACCCAACACACGGTCCAGTCGACTGACCCTCGAGGTCCAATCGACTAAACCCATAAAACTATGATCCAATCGACTGACCACCATGGTTCAATCGACTGAACCTGCCCAGAAAATGTTTTTCACCTTCGATTTTGCCATTTTAAACCTAAGATGAAGCCTCGAAGCTTCCATCTCGCTCCCATGAACTCACACGCGCTCAAGCCTATCACCAAAGGCCTCAAACGAAACATCCAACACCATTTTCATCCAACCGAAATGACGAAAATATATTTTTAAACCAAAAATCCACTTTTTTCAAACACAAAACATCTTTTCATGAATATAAAATGGTAAAGATGCATAAGATTACATACGACACCCTCTAACAACTTTAAAGTCTAGAATCCTACCTCGGTGAGTCGAGAACTCGACGCTTCGATCCGCGTGTAAAACTAATCTTCGTCGGAATGAAATTTTGTCCAGATGGGTGCGTAGAGCACGATGCCTATAACAAGGATCAGCTGTTGGTCTGTCAAAAACCAAGCCCTGGGCCCCCGAGAAGTTAGAGAGAAGGCAGAGAGAAAAAGGAGGAAACTTATGAGTTAAGTTTTGAAAATATCTTTTGAAAATATCTAACTCCTGATATTTATAGGCCTCCAAAATATCTTCTTTTTTCTGAATTTTTAAAATTTGCACCGTAACTCCTCGCAGCCCCCAGGACCAACCCCGCATACTCAGACAAACTCGATCATACAACAAAACGCTTAAAAACATGTAGAAGAAAAAATTCTAAACATACATCAAAAGTGCCGAATATGCATATAAAATAAAAAGAGACGGTACAGGGTCTCACAGTTATGCTACACTTTATGTGTTTGGATTGTGCTTGTATATTACTTTTATCATGGTTATGTTTCTCATATGATTGATCTTAAATTGAATGGCTATAATGATATTTTATGGAACAAGCTCTATAAATGAAATAAAACCAAACCCCTGTATGTATAACACATATTGTCCAATATATAATTAAAGTAACAACCAACGCATCGAATAAACATTACGAAAATAAAATAGAACCGGGTCTCATAACTCTATCCCATTTAAAGAAATTTCGTCTCCAAAATTCCCCACGAGGTCAAAAAGAAAACAACCCCGTCAATCGCAATCGACATAGGCATGATAGGTGGTTAGCCAACCCATCCCTAGGATAACACCAAATGTGGTCATGCCAAAAATAATGAAATCAAACTCTAAAGAGTGACTAACTACCTCAAAGACACAGAATTTACAAACTCATCCCAACACCATATTCTCACCCACTGGGGTCTCTACACACAGTATACTACCCAAGGAGTCCAACACTAACCCCAAAGAAGATGTACAAGCAAATGAATACGATGCTCCCATGTTGATAAGAACACTAGCCCTAGATCGACACACTAAGAAAGTACCTTTGTCCATTAGTGTCATAACTGCAGCATCAGGCACGATCGGTGCCTTAGAAGAACTGGGATCTGTAAGGGCATACACTCGGCCCTACGTCACTCTAGTATGTTTACCATAACCCATGATCATCGACTATCGTACTGACTGGACTAAGGTACACCCATCTATCACCCTAGAAGTCAGCACTGCTGGCTGTTGTTGCCGATAAATCTATCGATCTTGCGCGGGCGAAACAACTGGTGCATCTACCATGCTCGGTACACTGCCTCTCTAAGGGGAATTTCTACGAATATGCCCAAGTTGGCCACACCCATAGCAAACTAGTTGCTCTCTCCCCGTGACTGAACAAATATTAAACCCTAGGACTGCCTCAGTTGTGGAGAATCCGTCGCACGATGTCCTGGCTACTTACACCGGAAGTAAAGGAACTCATCCTGGTCTGGCCTCCCAAAGGGAGCCACTAATTATACAGGTGCAGAAAACTGCTATCGTGATGTAGTTGGATGAGAACTAGGGCTAAAGGATCTCTGCCTCTTGTTGGAGCGTTCACTTGACTATGCCTCTACTCCACTCTGTGGTTCCCCAACCTTCCTGAAACCACGTATTACATTTAAAGTGTTTTTTATCACAGCTGCTGACTCTACCAATTCTGTAAAAACGCACAGCCTCAACCTTGCTACTCGCTCCCTGATCACTGGCCTCAAACCACTTTCAAACCTCTTCGAACGTAACTCATCTGTAGCCACCAATTCCGACGCAAAGTGGGAAAAACTAGTAAATTTGGCTTCATACTACACGATACTCATCACCCCCTGAGTGAAAGCATAGAATTCCTCTCTGAATAGGTCCCTTGAGGAAGCGAAAAAGTATTTCTCTAGAAAAATCCTCATAAAAGCTTCCCACGTGCCCTTCACAGTATTCCTGGCATATTTTCACCACTCGTGGGCGTTACCTCTCAGTTGGAAGGCGGTAAAAGAAACCCTCAAATCTTCATCAACTATCTGTAGTGTATCTAGAATTCAGGCCACAAGTTCTAACCATTCTGTAGCTATCGTGGGATCAAGATCCCTAACAAAGGTAGGAGGGTCAAGACATCAAAATTATCGCACTGTAATGGTCCCCCTCAGCTCGGGCACTCTCTCTCGCCCCCTGGCAATCTCAGCTAGTTGATGGATGGAGCCTACCATCTAACGTAGCAACTCTATCGCGTCTATCGGTCCTTGAGGAGCATTTGCATCCCCAACATCAAAGATTGGCACACCCCTTTGGCCCAAACCACAGCTACGGCCTCGACCACGGCTCGTCCTCTTCGCACAGACATCACTTCTATACAAAAGAAACATAGAACATAAGATGCAACACACCACATGAAAATAAATATGCTAACACATAGCTACAGACGATTATGCAAACACATCACACATACCGAGGAGAGCCGACAAGAGTGACACATCAAATTGGGTAACCTACTTAGATTTCTTACCAGAAAATACATCGACCAAATGCATTTCTAATTTGGCTTCCAAGTTTGTCAATCCAAATGCTTAGAGGTAAGACTAATCAATTTTAAGGTCCAACCCTCATGCTCACGTATACACAGCATCCTCATTCTCAACAAGTTATCATGATCATACTATCAAAACATCTAAACACACGCAATCAAGCACATGTAATCAGCCTCACCAAGTGATGTAACCTCTTCCACGGCTCTTAGGTATTCAAACTTAGAACTCTGATACCATTTGTAATAAACCAAACCCCTGTGTCACCAAAAAAGCTCACGAAACAATGATTTTGGAATACCATGATCCACCAAAATTGCCCAAACCCGAACAGGTCAAATATCAAAACAAAAAGGAGATTTCATTTGCGAAATAATTAACAAAATATGCCATCTTAAAGCCCAAAAGGCACCACCATACTTCTCCAACCAAAAACCTCCTTTTGAAACAAAACCTAATATTTTCCACCTAGCGGCTGTCCACTCGAGCGCTCTTTTCCACCCAACGACTGTCCGCTCGAGCGCTCAGAGGCCCACTCGAGCAGTGAGACACCTGAGAGAATTTCTAACCAGAAATTAGAAAACCTTCTCATGTCTCTAAAACACACCTAAAAACATGATCTCAGAATAGGGGTTTAAAACACTAAAGAATTTGTGATAAAACATTTATTTAATAAAGAAAACTCTCCTTTGAATTGAAAATGAAACTTTGGAAGCTAGAAACCCAAACAGGAACAAAAAAAACCACTATTAACCTAAGGTTCTTCTCTCAAAATAAACACTACATACACGCATAATATCATTGCCCAAAGCTTACAAAACACGCTTCCAGAAACAAGCATTGTATGTAACAGTACATGGTCCCGAAAACAAAAGAAAACTAAAATTAATCTTCTGCCTTTTCGGGCTCCACTCGATCATCTCCCATGATCACAATCACCTGAAAAGATTTTTAAATCCCACACAATGAGCCAAAGCCCAATAGGAAATAGACTAATCATGAAATAAAAGCTAAACATACTTATGCGAAAAGCTATGAATATTTGAACTCTCACGAGCCTCGAAAACAATTTTATATATAATCCATAATGATTCACATGCAATCCATGCAATGCATTTTTACGGGCTTTCACCGAAGGATCGCTGCCCCAACTAATGCATCTTTGTGGGCTTTCACTGAAAGACCGCAGCCCCAACTAATACATCATCAACCAGAGTTTACATGCATACAATCGTGAACAAATATCATGTCTTACATAACAGCATCATCCATCTAGCCATAGAGACCAACAAACAATAAAACAAGGCTTAACCCCGAGGGTTTGCTCCAAACCTTCGAACTTAGGTTTTCACAACCATATACAAAATCTTTCCAATTTTCAAAACTTGTCCTTTTTTTACAAAAACCACGAACACAAACACGTCCAACACTTCGAACATAAACCATAAAACACATTAAAAATCTTTTTGTCCAACCAAGCATGGTTTATGAACATGGATCAATTATACATGCATTTTAAAACGATAAAATGCATAAAATTTCACGTAGCACCCCTTTAAGACATGAGAGTCTAGGATCCTGCCTTAGTGAGTTAAAATCCAAAGCTTTGTACTCCGGCATAAAAGCAAAGTCGCCAAAATGCGATTTCACTTGGATGAACGCGAAGCCCTTGGTGAAGATGATAAGAATCTGCTATCTGCTATCTGATCGCCTAAAACCAAAACCAAACCTAAACCCACCAAAAAGTTAGAAAGAAGGCAGAGGTTTTGTGTAGAGAGAGAAAGGAAACTTTTAAGATAAGCTTTGCCTCAATTTTTAAGACATGAGCTGTCTTTAAAGAATCTCGCGCCAGGCTGTCCACTCGAGCGGACAGGGCTCCGCTCGAGTGGTTCCCACTGACATAACTCTCTGCCACAGGCCTGCTCGAGTGGATAGGTCACTGCTCAAGCGGCCGTCTCTGGGTGAAAACCCAAACAAAGAAACAAAGCCAAACCCCCGTATGTATAACACATATCTAAATATGTTGTCCAATATATAGTTAAAGTAATAATCAACGCATCCAATAAACATTACAAAAATAAAACAGAACCGGATCTCATAGTTTTAAACAATAATAAAGAACTTTTGGACAAGTTCGATGTAAAATCTGATGACGGTATTTTCTTAGGTTATTCTATATCTAGTAAAGTCTATAGAGTTTTTAACAAAAGGACCATAGTTATTGAAGATTTCATATTATATTTAATGAAGCTAACCTCGATTCTTCTAAGAAATGTTGTGAAGATAACATTGTTGACATAGAAAAGAGTGTTGAAGATATCCTCTTCAAGGACTAAGAAGAACCAAATCAAGAGAAAGTGACAAATGAACAGCAAGATACAAAACAATAGGCTATAGGTTCCTCAAACTAGAGAAATTCTGATATTCCCAAAGACTAGAAGTATGCTCATGGTCATCTAAAAGATTTGATTATTGGTGACCCAACTCAAGGTATAAAAACTAGAACATCTCTACATAATGTTTGTGGTAAATTTAGCATTCCTTTCTCAAACTAAACCAAAATATTTTGAGGAAGCTAAAAATGATAATTTTTGGATCTTGGCTATGCAAGAGGAGCTAAACCAATTTGAAAGAAACAAAGTTTGGACTTTAGTCCCAAGGCATAAGGATCACTTCAATATTAGTACAAAATGGGTTATAAAAATAAAATAGATGAAAATAGAGTAGTTCTTAGGAACAAAACTCGATTAATAGCCTAAGCTTACTATCAAAAAGAAGACATCAATTTTGATAAAAAATTTACCTCTATGATTAGGCTTTAAGTTATCAGCAAGTTGCTTACTTTTGCATACTTTAAAATTTTTAAATTTTATCAAATGGATGTCAAAAGTGCTTTTCTAAATAGTTTCATTTCTAAGAAAGTCTTTATAAAACAATCTCTTGATTTTGAAACCCAGACTTCCCAAATCTTATTTTCAAACTCATCATGTAACAACCCGACTCAAACTCTAGTATTAGCGATGGATAGACAAATGAGAACCTAGGTCGCTACATTAATAGAAGAAACCCTAATTAACTCAAAACCTTAATTTGACCCGAAAATCCTAAAAAGACCGAATACTTAGAAACAAAACCCTAATACTCAGAAAAGTTCCGAACAACTTAAATTAAGTAAATAACATAAAATATAAAATTAAAAATTAAAAATTCTCACAATTATGATAAAATGACTATTTTGCCCATAAAATAGCAAAAAAGTCTTAAAAGTCTAAAATTTAACACATGGACACCCAAAATTAGATATTTATATACAATTAATTAATAAAAGATAAAATAACAACAAAAATGACCAAATTGCCCTTGTATGGCCGGCTACCTAGGGACATGTGTCCAAAAAGTTATTTTTTACTTTTTTAAGGTTAAAAATGAGATAAATGTGTATAATTTAAGCATTATTTTGACATAATACTTTTTATACAAGTAATATACATAATAATATAATGATATAGATCAACAAAAGTAAATAAATAATTATTTAAAATCTCTACACAATAAATAGATCAAAAAGTTAATTTTAATCAAGCTAACTTAATTTAGCTTAAAAGCCTACACTTATTTAATTAATTGCTATTTAATTTATGATAAATCATGGAAAGGCTAAACTAATTATAAATACATTAATATAATAGGTTTTAGTAGGTTTAGATACCAAAAAGATATATAAAATTAATATTTTATTTATTTTTCTACACAAAATAGTACCAAAATACAAGAAAAATAAAGAGTTTTCAAGTTCTGTGCATGTAGCTGAAATTGGTTCTTCCTTTAAGCCGAAAGACATGAAGAAGAAAAAGATTGAGAAACAGGGAGGCACAAGTCTAAAAGCATATAAAGGGCCAAAAGCTAGCGTGAAGAAGTCGAGAGGCAAATGCTATCACTACAACCAGTTTAGGCATTAGAAAAAGCGGTGTCCGATTTTTCTCAGTAAGCAGAACAAATCAGGTAATTTTTGTTCACTAGTGGTTGAAATATGTTTAGCGGTATTATCTACCGGTACTTGGTGTGTTGACATGGGAGCCACTAATCATGTCTGTAATTTTTTGTAGGGGTTACAGAAAATAGGTAACTCAGTGATAGAAAAATTTACCTACATATGGACAATAATACCAAGGTGGTAGTAGTTGTAGTAGAAGATGTCACTCTCAACTTTAGTAGAGATAGAATTTTAATTTTGAAAGATTGTCTTTATGTACCTTCAATTAGAAGAAATTTAATTTCGGTTTCTAGTTTAATAAAAGACAAATATTTTGTTCATTTTAATAACTTTATGGTTATTAAAATAAATATTTTATTTGTTCTAATACATTGGTGGATAATCTGTATGTTATATATAATATCTCTCCTATACTGCAACTAACGGAATTAAATAACACATTTAATTATCATATAAGTGAAAGTTTTCCTATTTAATAAACCAAACATTTCTTTGGCATTTACACTTGAGTCATATTAATCTAAAAATGATAAATAGATTGGCGAAAGATGGACCTTTGAGTTCATTGGAAGTGGAGGCACTTCAAGTCTGTGAGTCCTATTTAGGGGAAAAAATGACCAAGAGGCCATTCTCGGCCAAGTGCTATAGAGCTAAAGAACCGTTGGAACTGATTCATTATGATGTGTGTGGTTCTATGACTATTCGGGCTAGAGGTGGTTTTAAGTACTTCATCAGTTTTATTAACAACTACTCAATGTATGGATATATTTACCTAATGCACTGTAAGTCTAAATATTTTGAAAAATTCAAAGAATTCAAGGCGGAGGCAAAGAAATGTCTTGGTAAAAGTATCAAATCACTACGATCCGACCGTAGTGGGAGTACCTCTTTGGAGAGTTTAGGGATTACTTATCGTTAGAGAAGATTATATCCAAGTTGACTACACTAGGCATTCCACAGCAAAATAGTGTAGCAGAAAGAAGGAATAGGACTTTTATGGGGATGGTAAACTCAATGATAAGTTATTCAAGTTTACCTGATTCATTTTGGGGACTTGCATTAGAGACAACGACTTATATTCTGAGCTTAGTACCTTCTAAGTCAATACCTTCTACTCCTACAGAATTGTGAACCGAACGTAAGCTTAGTCCGAGACATATTCAGATTTGGGGGTGTCTAGCACATGTGCTGAAAGAGAACGTAGGTAAGTTGAAACCCATAACATAAGCCTGTTTCTTTGTGGGGTATCCCAAGGGAATGAATGGTGATCTATTTTATAATTCTAAGGATCAGAAGGTCATTGTTAGTACCAATACCCGATTCTTGGAAGTGAATTAAATTATGGATCACAAGTCCAAAAGTAAAAAGGAAATGAGAGAAAATACTAGCAGAACGAAAGAGGAACCGTAAGTCACTGATATCCCATTGTCTTGTCGTAGTGGGGGGATTATCGGGATAGGTGCAGATTATGATTAGGGTGCTACCATTAACATGCCTGATGAGCATGTGAATAATGGTGCACATGGTTCAGATTCCGCACAACATGTTACTGCTAGTACACAGATGCAGGACTGTCTCGTCGTAGTAGGAGGATTGTTCATTAACCCAATCGGTATATGTTCTTGGGAGTGTCTTTTGACAAGATCCCAGCAGAATTGGATGCCAAATCATGTAACTATAATAAAGCACTCCAAGATAAAGATGCAAATCTTTGGCAAAAGATTATGAATTCAGAGATGAAATTTATGTATTCTAATCAAGTCTAGAAACTTGTAGTACCACCTGAAGGGATAAAACTCATTGGATGTAAGTGGATCTACAAGAGGAAGAGAGGAGCACACGGGAAGGTTAAAATCTTTAAAGTTAGACTTGTTATAAAAAGGTTCACTCAAAAAGAAGGGATCAATTATAAGGAGACCTTTTTGCCAGTAGCCATACTTAAGTGTGTCTGGATTCTCTTATCCATTGCAGCTTATTTCGATTATGAAATTTAACAAACGGAAGTCTTGATGAGTGTATCTATATGGTACAACCAGACGATTTCATAGTAAAGGGCCAGAAGCACATGTTGTGCAAGATTAAGACATCTATTTATGGACTTAAGCAGGCATCGAGGTCTTACAATACTCGATTTGACCAAGCCATAAAGTCTTATGATTTTGATCAGAGTCCAAATGAGTCTTATATGTATAAGAAGCGTAACAGAAGCGTGACAGAAGCGTGGTAGTCTTTCTAGTACTTTATGTAAATCATATCTTGCTCATCGAAAACGATGTGGGGGTGTTATCTTCAGTAAAAGTATAGTTACCTGAGTAGTTTGATATGAAAGACTTGGGAGAAGCCAGTCACATACTTGGGATCAAACTTTTGTGAGATCAAAAACAAAAGATGTTGGGCTTATCATATGCAAAGTATATCGATGATATCCTTACTCGTTTTAGCATACAAGATTTCAAGAAATGGTTTCTCTCTTTTAGGCATGGAATCACTCTATTCAAGGATCAGTGTCCTAAGACACCTGGTGAGATAGAAAAGATGAATGTGGTTCCTTATGCTTCGACAGTAGGAAACTTAATGTATGCTATACTTTATACTAGACCCAACATCTACTTTGTCGATGGCATGGTTAGCAAATATCAGTCTAACCCAAGGCAGGAGCATTGGACTGCGATAAAAAATATAATCAAGTACCTGAAAATGACTAAGAATTATATGTTAGTTTACTAGGCAGACAGTCTAGTACCTTTAGGGTACACATACTCGAATTTTAAGTCAGAAAAAGATTCCTGTAAGTTTACCTCAGGATATGTGTTTACCTTAGGAGGTGGAGCTATTAGTTGGAGGAGTATCAAGCAGTTCTGCATTGCTAATTCCACCATGGAGGCCAAGTACGTGATAGCTTCTGAAGTAGCCAAGGAAGCCATTTGGCTCAAGAACTTTCCATTGGATCTAGATGTGGTGCCTTCAATTCAGTTGGCTATTACACTTTATTGTGATAATAGCGAAGCAGTTGCAAACTCGAAAGAGCCAAGAGTCCACAAGAAAGGAAAGCACAATGAGTTTACGTATCACCTAATACGACAAATTGTACAGAGGGGTTATGTTGTTGTGACCAAGATTGCATTAGGAGATAACCTTATAGATCATTTTACAAAGAGCCTACCGGCTAAGACTTTTGATAGTCATGTAGAGGGCATGGGAGTCAGATGTATGGAAGCATAATTTTGAGTATAAGTGAGAGATTGTCAAGGTTGTATACTAAAAACTATGGATTATATTTGGTTTTAGTATTTAATTTCATTTTAATAAAATTATTTTTTCATTTTATGAGTATCCTAATGAGCAATATATACAATATCATTTCTTTAATGATTATGCATGGTTGTCCTTTATTTGATATAGTATTTAATCTTGTGTGTAAAGTACGACTTGCACACAGAAGATCATATTATAGGTTCTTGTAGAATATAAGTTTTTGTTCATAGTTAGATGGAAATGGGCAAACCATCAATACGACTGTAGCACAGAATTTTAGTAGACTTATCTTGGTTACAAAGAACAGATAAGAGTATGGTCTATTGTTCCGACTCGCTGTGCTAGTACACTTTGTATGTATTGAACAGGATCACATTGGGATAATTAATTTTATACTGACTATATAAATTAATTCACACCCCAAGATTATTATGAGTGCTTATGATCTTAATATCAAAATAATTATTATTTGCGTATATTTAATATTTGTTGTTTTGATTCATTAGAGGGTGCGATCTTTTATGGGTCTATAGTTCTGATGAGTTGGATAGAAATATTAATTATATAGTGAATATTAATTATTAATGAAATTCACGCCCCGATTATTTGGAATTGACGATATCCCCTTAAAGAAGCTTATAGATTTTGACTGGGTCAAACCCTGCAGGTGAATTTAATTATCTAACAGTCAAATAAGTTAAGAGGGAAGGCTTAAGAAATTTTAAAAATACCAATTAAATTAAATTGTCAGTAATTAAATTTAATTGGTAGGTATCAAAAATCTTTACGTGGGGAGATGAGTTAAGTATTTAATCATTGGAGCTCAATGCAAATTGGTCTTGAGATTATAGCAAAGAGTACAGTTATAGTTCTTCAGTGGTATAAACTGTAATTTAGTATTTTATAAAAATTACGTAAACTGCTCAGAGATTTACATATTTACAGAAATCGTTGGATGGGTATCTGAATTACACTAAAAGTCTATATCATAATTACTCCACAGGTCCCTACTGTAGCCCTATAAATATACGGGTATGCTGAACCAAATTCATAAGTTGTCTTTCAAGACTAAGGTTGTCCAAGTTCTACCGGTATCAATTCTCGAAGGATCGTAACCCACACTACATTCTAGAATCGCATTGGGAATATAGTAGAAGGTTTAACCGGAGCTTCAACTCGGAAAATCAATGTTCATAGTTGAAGAATTGACCAAAGGGTATTCATCTAAATTAAATATGGTGGCACGGGTTTTTATTTTGATCGTTCGACATCAAAAGTTTTTATCTAGAACCTGTTTTGACGATTGCCAGTCCAGTATTATTTTTTTGAAAAACTATTTACAAATCAGTGATCTTAGCAGTTTGCCTCCAACACTTACAGATTTATCCTTCCTCCCTTGTCCCATCCTCCTCTGCTCCTCCTCCTCATACTGCATCGTCCTCTGCACAATTCTCTACCCCCTCTTCACAATAGTTAGATGCCCTCACCACTCTTGTGCAAAACATGCACTCCTCCTTGTCTACCTCTTTGGCTTCCCTTCATCAAGAAGGTTGAGGCTGACATCTTCTACCTGAGCTCTAGAGTTAACACTATTACTGATGGTTTAGTCAAACTTAGCAGTAAAACTAAGAGTCTAGGAAAAGAGGTGAGATATGCCTGTGATGCAGAACAAGATCTCAGTCAAAAAATGTCCAGCAGCATCAACAAGATTGTCTCTGCCAACAATCAGATCCTACAACAAGTTCAGAAAGAATATGACGGAGTTGTCATTGCGGTTCAAGAGAACTAAAGAAAAATGGATGAGCACCTGGCATGGATCAAGGAAGCCTGGGCTAAACAGTTCAAGCCCAAGGAAACGAAAGCCGAGAAGGAAGCCCGATTGAAGAGAGAAGTTGACTTGGCCATCGCAGCCACCCTCGTCGCATTGGAAGCCCAAGAGAAGACATCTGAGAGATCTCTGGTAGCAAAAGGAAGAGCGGTTAAGAGAAAGAAGGCACCTGAGGATAAGAGGCAAAAGAAGAAGCAATTCGATGACTTATGATCCCCCTCTTTTAAAGATGACAAAAAGAGAGAAGAGAAAAGAAGAAAGAAGAGAAGAAAAGAAGAAGGAATAGAAGAAAAAGAAGAAAATAAGTTTTTTTTGGAATGAGAAATTGTACCTAAAAAACATACATTCCTTTTCTATTTATCTGTTTATCTTGTGTGTTGTGAATGCTGTTGGTTGTTTTTTAAAACACTTTATGGTTGTGAATGATTAGTATATGATTTTGTGGTTATGAAAAACATTATCAGTTGTTTGTATAGGATTATTGTTTATATTATGAATTGCAAACTTCAATTTTTCTATCACTGTTGGATGATTGTATGGAAATCATGTTCTTTAAGTTTCTTTTGTTGATTGATTGCCATATTGTGATTGTTGTTGCAATATTAATTCAGTATCATGAAGTAGTAAATGTATATTGTTGTGTTTGAATATACTGTTAAAGGCATAAAGATAAAAGGGAGTACCCTTGTCAAAAAAAATTTCAATATTTTCTAGAAAATATTGTCATCATAAAAAAAAACGGAGGTTGTTAGCCCAATTGTATTTTAAATGGATTTTGATGATTTTATTAATTCATATTTTTTAATTAATTGATTTAAAAAGATTATATTAAATTGTTTTCCAAATAGGAATGTCAACATTACATGCCAAATGAGTTAATACTTTATGTCATTTGTGCTGACACATTGCGCTAAATGGGTTTACACTTAGTGTTCTTAAACAGAACGTTTTGTGTTGACACCAATTGGCTTTTGGTTGACACCTACAAGCAAAGCATGCTTGATAAACTCAAGTGTGTCGACACCATTGAACTTTAGGGTCAACACCTTAACATCTTTTCTTGAGACATTACAGAAACTTAAGTGTGTCGACACCAATGATGTATTGTGTCGACACCTCCAATATTGAACCAGGATCTAAGTTCAGTTGACACTAGTTACAACCTGTGTCGACCCCAAGTCAAGGTCGGATGAGCACGATGAATCAACACCAATGCATGCATGAGTCGACACTCCTACACCTTGACAGGATTCAACTTGTGTCAACACCAACGAAGCAATGTGTCGACACCAAATGATCCTTCGGTCTCTGGATTTTAGTGTCGACACCAACGACAACATGAGTCAACACCTAGATACCATCCAGGAAACTCGAAGTGTATCAACACTAATGCAAAAATGAGTCGACACCAAGACTTCAAGTTGTCCCCCAGACACTGACCTAAATGTGTTGACACCCAAGAACAAATGAGTCAACACAAAGTCACCCTCTGAAAACCAGTAGCTTGGGTCAACACCATAGAAGACAATTGTCGACACCAAAATTCCAATAGCCAAGTCTGATTGGAAGGGTTGACACCAAAGTGAAGAAGTATCGACACTGATTTTCTAGTAGCCAAAGTTGATTAGCTGAGTCGACACCAATGGCGATTAGTGTCAACAACGAAATTCTAGTAGCTAAAGTCTCTCATCTGGGTCGAAAGTAATGAAGACATGTGTCGACACCATGAGCAGACCATGGAGCCTTGAGTCGCGACCAACTCTGATATGAGTTGACACCAAGGTTAAAGCTAGAAAATCGAAGTAATGAAATGGTCGACACCAAAAGTACCATCAGTTGACACCAGAGTGTGGGTGAGAAAAATGTAGAATTAAGGTTGACCCTAACGACGCATTGAGTCGACACGTTTTCCCAAGAACCAAGGTTACGATCAGTTTGTGTCTATACCAAAGAGAATTGTGTCGACACTTGCAACGAATTTTAAAAGTGCGCTAGTTCAAACGGTAATAATTTTAGAGTCATTAATTTCCTCCACCATCCACCAATGGTCATTTACTTCAGTGGGCTATATAAGGAGTAAATTTCAAAGTTTCAAACTTCTGGATTACGATTCTATTAAGTACATTGAAAGCTATTATTCTTCATAGAGCAATTACTGCTACATTTACTCCTCCAGCCAAATACTCTGACTTTCTTGTACATTTATTAGCAAATCATTTTAAGGAGTGAGTGCTTGTGAATTTTTTATTCAATCTCATTTATTGTAAAGGGTGTGTCACGCCTTAAATCCCGGGTCACGCGAACCGCCCATGAAAAACCCATTTTAGATACCGAGATCCATCAAAACTGTCGGAACCCAACTAACATAAGAACATACGTTTAAAACAAATTTAAAACCTTTGAGAAATGCACTTTCAAGGGTTTATTTTGAGTAAAAGAAGAACCTAAAAAGGTATGGTCACGGTCTCCATGAGCCAAGCTTTTAAACAAACTGAGATTTTTTTTAAAGTTACCTAGACCGCTCGATCAGTCAAAAGGTCGCTCGAGCGGTCCCTCTTCTCTAAATTTTCCACCGCCTGAAAACAAAACAACCGAGAGTGTGTTTTTACCGCTCGATAGACTGCTCAAGCGGTCCATCGAGCGGTTTGGCTCTAGATCAAAATTTTCAAAAACCAATTTTATCTCCCAACACTTAACATTTTTCAAACCTTTTTGAAACCCTTTAAGACAACAACTAAGTAATCAAAAACATGCTAAAATAAGGTTCAAAACTCTCCTCAAGATACATGGTTTGACATTAAACATAAAATCCATCGAAAATTGTTTGTTACAACATTGAGACCAACCAGGCGATAACTACAACATGCAAACCCGAAAAATAACAATCAACCCATGGTCTCTCTCATCGTCATACAACTATGCAAACATCAAAACTAAGGCCTCATAGCTTACAAAACATGTTCCTTCAAGAACTAAACATGGTACGAACGTTATATGAATTAATAGCAAAAATGGCACGAACAACCGTAAAACAAAACTAATGGTTTTATCTTCTGCCTCCCTCCGGGGCTCCTCAAGACCAAACTATATGATCTTTTTCACCTGAAATGTTTTAAATCCAACAATGTGAGCCGAAGGCCAATAGGAATTGACTATTATGAATTAAAAACATAACATGCAATCAAGGATTATATAAACAACTCAACTATACAAGTCTCAAAATGGTTTTCCATCCCCAAAATCACAAGCTTTCATATAATCCAGTAACGTCTAACAGTTGAATAAACATAAATAACACATTGTTTTTCAACCAAGTTTCCACAACCGTCAATGATTCCTATGTACCGAGTATGTCGCCCTGGGGATAAAGGTATCAACTATAGACTCTTACCTATTAGCCTAGATCCGGGGCATCTAATGACCCACTTGGTAATGGCAAGTTCTATACGTTACCACAACAACAAACGCCTCCCAATGGGACAAACACTTCATTTATGGGTATTAACCCGAATGAGCGAAACACCTATTTTACGCAAATTTTTGGACTTTCACTGAGGACCAACTGAGACCCACATATACACATTGCTACGGTACATCTATAGAATCATTAAAAAGGCACAAAGCACGATTTTCCAACATTTGTATGCACACAGCTATGTACAAAGATCTAGGGCACACAGCAACGTCATCCATACAACTATGAAACTCAACCAATATTTTCAAAATGTTTTTCACCCTCTCCACCGGGTCATTTAAACTAAGGCTCAACCCATAGGGTTAGCTCCAAACACAAAAAATCATGTTTTCGCAACAAAATCATATTCTTTTTCGGTGTTCAAACTCATTCTTTTAAAATCACATGTACACACATCTACCAACTTTGTAATAAATTGTAGAATAGTAAAACATGCTTTTATCCTAAGAAAACAAGGTTTAAACATGAAAACCCAACACACATAGCATTTTAAAGCAATAAAAATGTGTACAATCACATATAACATGTTTTTAATGCAAGAGAGTCTAGAATCCTAACGTTAGGAGTTAAAACTCGAAACTTTAACCACCGGCGAAAAATCCAAGTTGCAGAAACCAAAATCCACTTGGATGAAGGCGAATGCCTTGGCGAGGAGAACACCGATCAACCCTCGTAAAGCCAAGATCTAAGCCCGAAGCAAGCTAAAAACTAGAGATAACATAAAGGTTTTGGTTTGTGTAAAAAGTGAAGCTTGTAGGAGAAGCTTTGGACTAAGAACCAAGGCTTGAGCTATCACTTATAAAATTCCCGCTAGACAGACTGCTCGAGCGGTCCTGCTCCATAAAGTTTTCTAACATTCTGCCACGCGCCCAACAGGATAGGAATTGAAACTAACATACATATCTAAGTCGATACACGTATGAAACACATCGAAACATGTTTTTCTATAACAACCAAAATGATATACAACACATAGAGAATACATACTACAAAATAAAAAAAGAATCGAGTCTCACAACTCTTACCCACTTAAGGCATTTAGCTCCCAAAATTCACTACGAGGTCAAGAAGAAAACAACTCTGGATACCTAGCACGAACTTCAAACTCTAGCTCCCACATAGCTTTCTCAATCCCGTGAAAAAGCCATAAAACCTTTACGTATGCAATAGTCCTTCATCTCAGCACTTGTTCTTTCGTATCCAAAATTCTCACAAGTCGTTCCTCAAAAGATATATTCTCGTCCACTCGCAATTTAGCCCAATCTAAGATGTGTGACGGGTCAGGCTTGTATTTTTGAAGTATAAAAACAAGAAACACGTTATGTACATTTGACAACTAAGGAGGCTAAGCCAGACAGTATGCTAGCTCCCAACTCCTCTCCACAATTTCAAATGGCCTAACAAAGCATGGAGACAACTTCCTGCTACGGCCAAATCTCATCAAACCTCGGTGTGGAGAAACTTCAAAATACGTCGTCCCCCACCCCAAACTCTAAAGGCCTCCTCCTTTAATCGGCGTAATTTTTTTGACGACCCTGAGCCATCACTAAGGATTGGTGAATCATGGTAATCTTTTCCATTGTTTCTCGCACTAGATCGGGTCTTAACACTACTGGATCTCGCGCATCTGTCCAACATATCGGTGACCTACATGGCCTGCCATACAAAGCCTCAAAAGGTGTCATCCTAATGCTAGACTGATAGCTATTGTAATACGCAAACTCTTCCAACTGTAAATAATCCACCCAAGAACCCCGAAAATCAAGCACACAAGCTCTCGACATGCCCTCTAAGATCTGTATAGTGCGCTCAGACTGGCCGTCCATCTAAGGTTGAAAGGTCATACTGAATTGAAAATTCGTCCCCAAAGCTATCTAAAGACTTTGCCAAAAGGGCAACGTAAAGCGCAGATCTCAATCGAAAATAATAAATACAGGTACTCCGTGTAACCAAGCGATCTCACTAACATACAACCTACTCAACCTGTCCATAGAATCCCTCACACTAATTGGAAGAAAGTGCGCATACTTCGTCAGTCTATCAATTACAACCCAAATAGCATCATGCCCCTTAGGTGATCTAGGAACTCCCGTTACAAAATCCATCGTGATATTTTCCCACTTCCACTCTGACATTGGCAACGACTGTAGCAACCCTACTAGCCTTTGATGTTATGCCTTCACTTATTAACAAGTTAGGCAACGAGAAACGAACTGAACTACATTCCTCTTCATTCCTTTTCACTAAAACTAACAGCGCAAATTATGATACATCTTGGTGTCTCCTAGGTGCACTGCTATACGAGAATGATATAATCACGTAACACATCATCACGGCACGACTCTGGCACAAACACTCTCCCTGCCAATCTCAAACTCAGATTCAGGTTCACAACCCATCCCATGGTGTCTTTCCCACTAGCCACACGACCCCTCAACATCTGAGCTTTTTGATCTGTCTGTTGAGCTTCTAGATCACGGGCAATCAATATTGGTTGAAAAACTATTGAAAAACTATTGAAAATAGGGTCGCACCCTCCTGTATTTCCAAGCGTAGTGTGGGCTACGATCCTTCAAAAACTTACACCGGTAGAACCAGATCAATCTTAGTCTCAAAAGAGAACAACTGAATATGGTTCAGCCTACCCACATATTTATAAGCTACAATAGGGACCTGTGGAGTAATTATGACTTAGATTTCTAATGTGGCTCAAATGCCTATCTAGAGATTTCTGTAAATATGCAACCTCTCAGCAATTTCTACAATTATGAGGACCTTGCAGCGGTTTCTACAATTTTCATAAAACACTCAATTCAAGTTCATACCACTAAAGAATTATAACTGCACTTCTAGCCATAATCTCAAGAACAATTACATTAAACTCCTATTATTAAATGCTTAACTCATCTCCCCACGTTAAAATTTTTGATACCCGCTAATTAAATTTAATTACTGATAATTTAATTTAATTGGCATCGTTAAAATTTGTTAAACCCTTCCTCTTAAATTATTTAACTATCGGATAATTAAATCCACCTGTATGGTTTGACCCAGTCAAAACTTATAAGCTTCCTTAAGATGGTATCGTCAATCCTGAACAATCGGGACGTGGATTTCGTCAATAATTAATATTCAGCATATAATTAATGTCGTTATCCAACTCACTGAAACTATTGACCCATAAAAGATTTCACCATCTAATGAATTAAAACAACGAATATTAAGCATACGTAAATAATAATTATTTCAGAATTAAGAGTATAAGCACTCATAATAACCTTGGGATATGAATTAATTTACTAACTCATAATAACCTTAGGGTGTGAATTAATTTCTATGGTCAGTATAAAATTAATTACTCCAATATGGTTATATTCAATACATACAAAGTGTACTAGCACAACGAGCCGGAACAATAGGTGACGCTATTATTTGTTTCCCGTAACCAAGACAGTCCTCGTAAAACTCTGTGCTATAGTCATATCGATGGCTTGTCAAATTTCATCTAAACTGTGAACAAAAATTTATATTCTGCAAGAATCTATAATCTGGTATTCTATGTGCAAATCGTACTCTACACACCATATTAAATACCATACAGAATAAATGACATCCATTGATAACATTAAAAAAATGATATTGCATGTAACAATCCAGCTCAAACCCTAGTATTAGCGACGGATAGACAATGAGAACCTAGGTCGCTATATGAACAAGGAAAACCCTAAGTAACCCAAAACCCTAAGTATGACCCGAAAACCCTAAAAGAGACCAAATAGTTATAGGCAAAGCCCTAACACTCAGAAAAGTCTCAAAATAGCTTAAATTAAGCAAATAACATAAAATATAAAATCAAAAATCAAAAAATTCCCGTAATTAAGGTTCATAACTATTTTGCCCCTAATACAGCAAAAAGCTCTAAAAATTTAAAATTTGACATATGGACACCCAAGATCAGATATTTATATACAATTAATTAATAAAATAGAAAATAATAACAAAACTGACCAAATTGCCCTTGCATGGGCAGCCACCTAGGAGAATGTGCCCAAAAAACTACTTTTTACCTTTTTAAGCTTAAAATGAGAAAAAATTGTATACATTAAGCATTATTTTAACTCAATACTTTTTTATACGAGTAATATATATAATAACATGATAGTATAGGTCAAAAAAAGTAAACAAATAATTATTTAAAATCTCTACACAATAAATAAGTTAAAAAGCCAATTCTAGTCAAACTAACTTAATTTAGCTTAAAAGCCTACACTTATTTAATTAATTACTATCAAAATTATGATAAATCATGAAAAGACTAAATTAATTATAAATACATTAATATAATAGGTTTTAGTAGGTTTAGGTACAATAAAAATACATAAAATTAATATTTTATGCATTTTCTTGCACAAAACGGTACCAAAATATAATTTAAACCCTAATTAAATGCAAACACATCTTTTGGTCTTCCCAAACAGACCCCAACCGGCTCTCCCACCTGCAAAATATTAGATATGCATTTCTCAAATAGAGGCCACCACCCTATGCAACCAATGGGGAGTTAAAAAATTCAAAATCTTTCTTACACACAATAATTAAGTCTCCTTTATCATTTTTTTATAAAAACCAACATGCCAAACACCCTTCCCCTTCATGTACATTCGGTTGAGGGAGTGTGAGAGGGAGGTCCCAAAATTTTCTAAGTGCTTTCAAAGAAGAATGAGAGAAGAAGAGAGAAGGAAGAAAGGAGAAGGAGGAGAGAATCAAGGAGGCAATAAAGCTAACTCTATTTCTTCCTCAACATTTTAGGCATCAAAAAAGGTAAGCAAATCTCCTAAAATTATCTGATAACCTCTCATAGAATAACCATCTGATAACTCAAAAAGGCGTCGTATGAGTTGTTTATGGGCTGTTTATGTATGAACTAGCTTTGCATGTGTTTGCATGTATATATTTTTTAGTTTTATGGCTTACACATGTTTTGGAGTTTTGGTTTATGTGAGTTCATAACATACATGTAAGAAAAACACAACAAAAATGGACACCGTATGAGCTAGACAATTAAAACCCTAAGTTACCTGATTTTCTGCACTTACCAAGATTCTGCCACCAACTTTAAAACATCACAACTAAATGTAGAAAAATGATTTTAAAGTGATTTATTTGAGTTCTATTTTATACAAAATTAGTTTGAAATGATTTCGTTGAATAGAATTCTAGATGTCATTTTTGCTAAAGAGTGTCAGATCATGACCACTCTAAGTTGCAAACCTAAAATCCATAAGTTAGAGTGAGAATCGAGCTTAGATCAAACCATAAAACTTGTAGGGGACATATTTATCTTTCTGTTTACCAAAAATGAGCCAACAATATGAAGTCTTGATAAGTCGAAACACTCCTCAAATTCACGGTTGAGGTTTAGTGACTGACAGACCTCTCTATCACACATTTTTGTGAGACCTAAAACCTAAACTTTTAGAAGCTAAATCCAAAAGTGGTAAACATGAAAAATGTAGTTAACATATTAAACTAAATACTGAGAAAATATTAGCCCAAAATACCCTCAGATGATACCCCAAAGCTTTTGAGCATTCTTTATTAAAAACACATTATGCAGACCCTTTTTAGGCTGAATGAACCCTTTTATAAATTGGCCAAAATCTCAAACTGTTTCCAAACAATTTGCCCTAGCACATAACATGAAACTTGTAGAGAACACCTTAAAATAAAACCTCACCAAAACTCAGACATATAGCCCTTGAATTTATTCCCAAAATTGTGGCCAACAGGGGCCCAATTACTGTGTTTTTCTCTGTAAAATGCTGAATGATTTTTACTTAAATAAAATAAATGACCCCCGTGCCTTAGGATCTAACCTTAGTGATAAACATGAGAGTTGTAGGAAATGATTTTATCTAAATGGTGTTAAAATATTAGAAATTAAATCTACGTCTAAGTACTTTAAAATGCTGTCGCAACTTTAAAACCAGCAATTAACAATTACCTAAAATTGATAAAGTGTACGAGTGGCGTGTTACTTATGAAACTTGAGTATGTGAACCTTATATGAAGTTGGTGAGTAATTAGTGTATGAAATTGATACTTTTGATGAAATGAACTCATGTCGATGGTTTGATTCTATGTCACATAAATTATGGTTATACTTCACATGCTTGTACTTGATGCTTTACCAAGTTGTACCATATGCCATATTATATGTATGCCATGCTATGAATAATTACACACGAGAAACATATTGCACATCATGAGCATTCTTACATTTCATCTTGGGTTATTGGAGTCCTTTCGTATCTTTCAAATTGGGTTAAGTGACATGAAAATCATTTATTCAGTGGTTGTGGATCTAGGGCATCCCTGGTTGCCATATTTGAAATGAAATCAGAGGTTTTAATTATAAAAGGGAGAATTAGGCACCATTGGTTCATCACTAGATTTAATTAGACTTTGGGTTGACGCCTAACGAGCATCCTAGTCCTTAATGTGGGACGGTTGACCCGTATAAGGGTGGCTGATAAAAATTGGGTGACCCGCCCCCATGTCGTTGTCATTGAGTAAAACGGCTGAGGTATGTAGCCAAGGCGAGCGTTTACCTTTCGCAACGAGCCCAGGATAGGTTAGGTGATCAATATACCATCAAGTCTATTATGTAATTTTTGACGCGAAATTCATGATATTATCCTCCAAGTATGTTGGATTGGGCTACTGCATTGCATTCATTTGCATAACTCACTCGCACCACTGTTCTTATATGTGCTTGCCCTGTTAAAAATGATAAGTTGTCTATCTCTTTTTTCTTAAATTTTCATTGGATATTATACGATATGTATTGTACGATATTTTGTTGTGAGTTTGTTAAACGGTTTAGGGAATTTTCTTCTAGACACTAGCTCATGGCATTTGTTCCACATGTGAAGAAGAAAGACCTTTTGAGGAAGGCATGTTCATTGAGGAAGATGACTATGAAGAAGAGGGAGAGTGGCAGGCGCCGGTTAACCCTAACGATGCAACTTGAAGACATAGGACATTTACTTTTTGGATCTTTTGTTCAATTTTTCATGGGCATATTGTAACTTTTGTTGAATTTTTCTGGATGACAGTAATTACTAAGTATTTTGAACAAACTCTAAATTGTTAATGATGTAGTAACTATCTTATGTATCTATGATTGTTCGACAAGAATATGTTCCTTATTTTTAGTTACATATGACCCGATGTGCCTGGGGAACGGGGCAGCACTATTGGTATCAAAGCCTAAGTTTAGTGAACCTTCAAGCCTTGGGAAATGAGAGATTGCGAGTTCGGTAGCGTAGAAATTCTATAGAATGTTCGTACTGTTAATTTATCACCTGTAATTTTAATAACTTGAAATCTTTACCCTAGAGACTCAAATCCTGAAGAAGATCCAAAAGAGGACCAAGAGGAGATACCCGTGGAGGAGCAAGAATCGATTGACGCCATCCATTTAGCATGGGTTTTTTCGGAGAAACGGCAAACCAACCCAGATGATGAAGGTGATGAGATGGAGATAGACGAAGAACCGAACGAGAAAGATTTTGATGCTGATGACAATGATGATGAGGATGACGAAGAAGAAGAAGAAGAAGTAGCGGTTGACTTCCCATACGATAAGATTGAGGCACCTCTACCCGAGATTGATGAAGACAAAGCAATGGATACCGTCATTTACTATAGTTGTCTCGAGTGACAAGGCTTCTATGTGGGGGATCGCGTGTACGCCAGGATCTGTCCAGAGCACATGTGCATGTGGAGAAAACTAGAGGCTTTCCTATGCTACCTAGGACTAGTACGTGTGACCGAAAAATGCAACTGAAGACTCTATTGCTTAGACTTTCCTCCTAGATTTAAGACGCGACTGGGAGATTTATTGACCATAGGATGGATGCAGTATCAGAGGCCGACAAATGAGAGAAGAATCATCAATCTGCATGATCCGACAATCAACTTTGACGACCTTGAGATGTATCAAGAGATTTCGATCACCATAACCAACAGAGTACAGATGGGGCCGAATAACGTCTGGCACGTGGAGGTGCAGTGGCGCTGCTACAACATCACCGAGGCAACCTGGGAACGCGAATCGATTGTCCACCACTTTTATCCACATTTATTCATTTGGATGTTAGCATGATAGCCTTGTACTTTTCCTTTTGGCTTGAAGATTGTGTTAGGGTTGGCATACTGAAAACTATATTTTTAGTATTTAATTTTATTTTAATAAAATTAATTTTTTATTTTCTCAAAATTTTTATGAGCAATGTATGTATATTATTTTTTTGTTATGCATGGATGTCCAATATTTTGTATAGTATTTAATCTGGTTAGTAGAGTACGGCTTACGCACAGAAGATCAGATTTTAGGTTCTTGCAGAATATAAATTTTATGTTCACAGTTTAGATAAAAATGCACATACCATCAGTACAACTGTAGCACAGAGTTTTAGTAGGCCTGTCTTGGTTATGGAGAACAGATAATAGCGTCGTCTATTGTTTCGACTCTCTGCGCTAGTATACTTTGTGTGTATTGAACGGGACATTTGGGGTAATTGATTTTGTACTGACTATATAAATTAATTCACACCCCAAGATTATTATGAAGAGTACTTATCCTCTTCATCCTAAAATAATTATTAATTTGCATATATTTAATATTCGTTGTTTTGATTCATTAGATAGTGTGATCTTATGTGGGTCTATATTCCCGGTGAGTTGGATAGCGGTATTATTTATATAGCAAATATTAATTATTGACGAAATTCACGTCCCGATAGATCGGGATTGACGATACCCCCCTAAGGATACTTATAAGTTTTGATCGGGCCAAACCCTACAGGTGGATTTAGTTATTCAGCGGTCAAATAAGTTAAGTAAAAGAGTTTAAGGAATATCAATATGCCGATTAAATTAAATCGTCAGTAATTAAATTTAATTTGTGGATATTAGGAATCTTAACGTGGAGAGAAATGGTAAGCATTTAATAAGAAGACCTCAATGCAAGAAATTATTGAAATTATGGGTCAGAGTGCAATTATAATTTTTGAGTGGTGTGAACTGTAATCCAGTATATTATGAAAATTAAAAAAATCAATGTGTCTTTCCATAATTGCAGAAACCTCTAGTAGGTGTCTGTGTTCCACTAGAAGTCTAACTCATAATTACTCCATAGGTCCTTACTGTAGCCCTATATATATATACGAGTAGGCTAAACTAGTTTTGATGATTTTATATCATTATTATTATGATATTATTTTTATCTTTCAAGACTTAAATACATTGAGGTTCTACCAGTACGAGTTCTCGGAAGATCGTAACCCACACAACGTTCGAAGATCGCGTAAGGGAATACAATAGAAGATCTGACAAGAATTTCAACTCAGAATGAAGTCGTAGTTGAAGATTAGATCGACAAAAGATATCCATCTAAATTAACTTTGGTTGCACGGGTTTTATTTTGATCGTTCTTCGCCAAAAATTTTATCTGGAGTCTGTTTCGGCGTTTGCCCGTCCAGTTAATTTTTTACCGAAAATCGTTTTTAAAAATAATGATCATGACAGTATTGTCTCCAACAATTGGTATCAAAATCGTTTTATTTTTTGTTTACGATTTATCAGGATCGGATAGATTTAGAACTGTGCTAACTTTGTTTTGCGAGCGTTCTAAATCCCGGTTTTATGATCATTCTTTATTTTCATGTTTGATTGAATGCGCGAATAATAATTTATTTTTTTTAGGGGGATTGACCATGATAGATTAATTGATTGTGAATTCCACGGAGGTATAGGATCAATGTAAAAATTGATTGTGAATTCTATGGAGGTATAGGATCAATATAAAAATAATTTTTTTTCGATTCCTAATTTTTTTATTTTATAAAGTATAAAATAAAAAATAAAAAAAATAAAAGAAGAATGAAGAACACAAACAGCCGCGGCAATCCCAAGAGAAAGCAAACAGTGGCACAGTAGTGTTTTTCCATCCAAGACTGTTTCGGATTGGTTGGAATTTTTTTGAGTGCTTGGAATTAAATGCTTCAGATCAACATAGAAATAGCAGGCGCCGGTTTTTATTTTTTTTCAAAAGAAAAGAGAAAGATGTGTTCTTTGCAAAGAAAAGTAAAAATAAAATAAAAAGTGAAGTAGCGCCGGGCGCCACAGTGTAGCACAAATTCCCACAACAGGAACACGGCAATTCCCACACAGCAGCGGCAGCCTATCACCAAGCTAGTTTCCGCGCAAAAGCTGTGAGAAAAGAAGTTGTTTTCCTCATAAAGGCAAAGCTGCGGTTTCTTTCATCCAAACAGCCTGTGATCTCCAAACAGCAAAAGCTATTGCGGTTTCCAAAAAGTTTTTTAAAAAAAAAACAGCGCGGTACCAAACAGCAGGCGCTATTCCATTGGTTTGATTGCCTGGGATTAGTGTTTTCATACACTGTTCGGTGGAGCAAATCACAAAACAGTAGCATCCCATTTAGCACTGTTTCGGTGACTATCTAAGAGGCGCACGTTTTCCAAGAAGAAAAACAGCGCTGCTGTTTTCAAACACAGCGTAATTCCAAAAGGAAATAGTTTCCTCCTTGGCGCAAATTCCGGCAAAAATTGTGGCAGCCAGGCGCCGGTCTCCAGTGCAATTGCAAAGCAACAATGTTTCCTAAAAAGCAAACAGTGTGAGTGCGGATATAAGTTTCCTACTAATGCGGTTTCCAAGCAAGCGGTATAATTGGATCATAAAATTGGATGATTTTTTTTTATTCTGTTAATTTAATTAATTTAAAATTTTAATTTTAATTAAAATATTTTATAATGAAAAATGAAATAAAATAATTTTTTTTCTAATTAATTAATTTAATTAAATAATTTTTTTTAGATATTTTACTTTTTTATAAAATATCATGTTTAAGATGATTTTTTAAAATCGGATATTTAAGAAAAATGTGAAAATTAGTTCTAGATTTTGAATTAATTAAATAGAAAAATATTTAATCGAAATAAATTATTATTTTTCAAAAATGTGGAACGAAAAATAAAATTAAAAAATACTTTTAATCACTACCTTAGCTGAAAAGCTAGAGGAAAAACTGTACATTTATTAAATTTTATTTGTTACGCATTTAAATACGAAAAAGATGGTTTGATAAATTAGAATCTTTAGAATCGTATACACAGAAAGATATTTAATTTTTTCAGATCGTATGATTTTCGAAATTAATAAATTTATTTTCATTAAACAAATTTTTATAACCCTCAAAAATATTTTAAAAATTTAAGTAGGAGAGGGAATTTATTCACCAATAAATCCCACGGTCTCTATCACTAGTTTGTAGACGATGTAATTAAACCCTGCGTGTTGGCAGTAAGGCTTTACTCCCCATCGGACAGATTAATTGTGGCATCGTCAGTACAAATCTCTTTTAGAGATAATTTAGATAATTGTTAGTGTGGATCACTTCTTCATCTAAAGAGTTTATTGCGAAACGATTGATTTGGAATTAGGAGATGGTTAACACTTAACTGTATATAATAGTATTCTCGTCATCTGAGTCACTGCTATTATATACTGGACCGAAACTATATCAGCTATTTAATTTCACTTGGCATAGTCAATTGCCTATATAGTAAAATTAAAAGAAATTGACTTGTCTGGTCTTATGGTAGATGGTAAACGTCTACCTATCGTGGCATACTATTCACAGGTTACCAAGCTGCTGGTGAATTTATTTTTAAAATGGTAGAAAGAACCAAATTAAAATGAATTCAAAGTTTTGCTCATCATAATTAACAGTTTTTTAATTATGTGATTCTCAAGATTAAAATGGATTTCAACCCACTCGCTTCAATACTCAAAAAAAATAAACTTACGGGACTGAATTTTGTTGACTGAAAATATAACATAGATATAGCTTTAACTGCAAATGGTATTCCTTCAATACTAGAAAATGTGTTTGTTTCTGAAAAATGTTATTCCTTTGGGTCGAAAGATATGAAGAAGAAAAATATTCAAAAATAGGGAGACACAGTTTTCAGGGTAGTTAATGGGTCACAGACTGGTATAAAAAAGTCAAAAGGTAGATGCTTTTACTGCAATCAGACCCAGCACCGAAAAAAGTTATGTCCAGTATTTCTCAGAAGGCAGAACAAATAGGGTAATTTCTGTTCACTAGTTGTGAAAACATGTTTAGCGGTGTTATCTACCGGTACCTGGTGTGTAGATACAGGAGCCACTAATTATGTCTACAATTCATTGCAGGGGTTACAAGATACTCGACAACGTAGTGATATGGAGATTTACCTGAATATGGGCAATAATATAAAGGTAACAGCAGTTGCAGTAAGAGATGTCACTCTCAGTTTTAGAAGGGATCGAGTTTTAATATTGAGAGATTGTCTTTATGTACCTACCATTAGAAGAAACTTAGTTTTTATTTTTGGATTGGCTAAAGATGGATATTTAGTTTATTTTAATAACTCTGTGATTATTAAAGCTAATAAACGTGTTATCTGTACTGGTACATTAGTGGATAATTTTTATATTATTACTCCAATCTCTCTTACACTGTAACTAACGAAAACGAATAATACATCTATATTGCATATAAGAGAAATTTTTCTTCTTTAATAAATCAAACGTTTCTTTAGCACTTACGCTTGGGTCATATTAATCTAAAAAGGATAAATAGACCGGTAACAAATGAACCTTTGAGTTCATTGGAAGTTGAGGCACTTCCAATCTGTGAATCTTGCTTAGAGGGTAAGATGACCAAGAGGTCCTTTTCGGCCAAAGGCTATAGAGTTAAAGAACCGTTGGAGCTGGTTCATTCTGATGTGTGTGGTCCTATGATAATCCAGGCTAGGGGTGGCTTTGAGTACTTCGTCAGTTTCATTGATGACTACTCAAGGTATGGATACATTTACCTGATATAACGTAAGTCTGAATACTTTAAGAAATTCAAAGAATTTAAGGCAGAAGCGGAGAAGCGTCTGGGTAAATGTATCAAATCACTATTATCCGACCGTGGTGAAAAATACCTCTTTGAAGAGTTTAAGGACTGCTTGTCATCAGAGGGGATTACATCTTAGTTGACTGCATCTGGCACTACATAACAGAATGGTGTAGCAGAAAGAATGAGTGGGACTCTTATGGAAATGGTAAGGTCAATGATGAGTTATTTAGGTTTACCAGTTTTGTTTTGGGGACTCACTTTAGAAACAACAGCATATATTCTCAACTTGGTACCTTTTAAGTCAGTACCTTCTACTCCCACAGACTTGTGGATCGGACATAAGCCTAGTGTGAAACACACTCGGATTTGGGAGTATCCAGCATATGTGCTGAATGGGAACACGAGTAAGTTGGAACCGAGGACAGAAGTCTGTTTCTTTGCGGGGTATTCTAAGGAAACGAAGGGTGGTCTATTTTATAATCCTAAGGATCAAAAGGTCATTGTTAGCACAAATTCCCGATTCTTGGAAGAGGATTATATTATGAATCACAGGCCCAATAGCAAAATTATTCTGGAAGAACTGAGAGAAAATACTAGTAGAACGGAAGAGGAACCAGAAGTCACTGATATTCCATTACCTCGTCGCAGTGGGAGGATTATCGGGACAAGTGCAAATCAAGAACAGGGTGCTGATGCACAAGATTTAAATTTTGCACAACCTGTTACTATTAGTACACAGACACAAGTAGTGCCTCGTCGTAGTGGGAGGGTTGTTCATCAACCTGATCGGTATATATTCTTGGGAGAGTCGTTAGGTAAGATCCTAGTAGAACTAGATACCGAACCCTGTAACTACAATGAAGCACTACAAGATAAAGATACAGATCTTTGGCAAAGGGCTATGAATTCAGAGATAAAATCTATATATTCTAATCAGGTCTAGAAACTTGTAGAACCACCCAAAGGGATAAAACCCATTAGATGCAAGTGGATCTACAAGAGAAAGAGAGGAGCAGATGGGAAGGTTGAAACCTTCAAAGCAAGACTTGTTGCTAAAGGGTTCACTCAGAAAGAAGGGATCGATTATGAAGAAACTTTTTCGCCAGTAGCCATACTTAAGTCTATCCGGATTCTCTTCTCCATTGTCGCTCATTTCGATTAAGAAATTTGGCAAATGGACATTAAGATATCTTTCCTTAACGAAAGTATTGACGAGTGTATCTATATGATACAACCAGACGAATTTATTATAAAGTGCCAAGAGCACATGTTGTGCAAGCTTAAGAGATCCATTTATGGACTTAAGTAGGCATCGAGGTCTTGAAACACTTGATTTGATCAAGCTATAAAATCTTATGATTTTGATCAAAGCTCGGATGAGTCTTGTGTGTACAAGAAGCGTAACGGAAGCGTGGTGATCTTCTTAGTAATTTATGAAGACAATATCTTGCTCATTAGAAACCATATGGGGGAATTATCTACGGTTAATGTATGGTTATTTGGGCAGTTCGATATGAAGGACTTGGGAGAGGCCTGTCACATCCTTGGGATCAAGTTTGTGCAAGATCGAAAACAAAAGATTTTGGGCTTATCACAAGTAAAGGTATATCGATGATATCCTTGCTCATTTTAGCATGCAGAATTCCTAGAAAGGGTTTCTCCCTTTCAGGCATGGAATCACTCTATATAAGAATCAGTGTCCTAAGACACCTGATTAGATAGGAAAGATGAAGGTAGTTTCTTATGCTTTGGCAGCATGAAGCCTCGTATATGTTACGTTTTGCACTAGACCCGACACCTGCTTTGCCATTAGCATGGTTAGCAAATATCACTCTAACCTACGGCAGGAGCATTGGACTGTGGTAAATAATATATAATTAAGTACCTGAAAATGACTAAGAATTATATATTAGTTTACCAAGCAGACAGTCTAGTACCTTTGGGGCACGCAGACTCAGATTTCTAGTCAGACATAGTACTTGCATCAGGAGACAAACTTGTAGATCCTTTACAAAGAGCTTACCGGCTAAGACTTTTGATTGTCATGTAGAGAACATGGGAGTCAGATGTATGGCAGCATGATTTTGAGTATAAGTAGAAGATTGTTATGGTTGATATACTGAAAATTATATTTTTAGTATTTAATTTTATTTTAATAAAATTAATTTTCTATTTTTTAAAAATCTTTATGAGCAATGTATGTATATTATTTTTTTGTTATGCATGGATATTCAATATTTCGTATAGTATTTAATCTGGTGTGTAGAGTACGGTTTACGCACAGAAAATCAGATTTTAGATTCTTGCAGAATATAAGTTTTAAGTTCACAGTTTAGATGAAAATGGACATACCATTGGTATGACTGTAGCACAGAATTTTAGTAGGCATGTCTTGGTTACGAGGAGCAGATAATAGCGTCGTCTATTGTTCTAACTCTCTGTGCTAGTACACTTTGTGTGTATTGAACGGGACATTTAGGATAATTAATTTTGTACTAACTATATAAATTAATTCACGCCCCAAGGTTATTATGAATAGTGCTTATCCTTTTAATCCTAAAATAGTTATTGATTTGCATATATTTAATATTCGTTATTTTGATTCATTAGAGGGTGCGATCTTATATGGGTTTATATTCCCGGTGAGTTAGATAACGGTATTATTTATATGGTAAATATTAATTATTGACGAAATCTACGTCCCGATAGTTCGGAATTGACAATACCTCCTTAAGGATGCTTATAAGTTATAACCTGGCCAAACCCTGCAGGTGGATTTGATTATTCGGCGGTCAAATAAGTTAAGCGAAAGGGCTTAAGGGTTAAATTAAATTGGCGGGTATCGGAAATTTTAACGTGGGAGAAATGGTAAGCATTTAATAACAGGAGCTCAGTGCAAGAAGGTCTTGAGATTATAAGTCAAAATGAAATTATAGTTCTTTAGTTGTGTGAACTGTAATTCAGTGTTTATGAAAATTGCAAAAACCGCTGTCTTTTCATAATTGCAGAAACTTCTAGTTGGTGTCTGTGTTTCACTGGAAGTCTAACTCATAATTACTCCTCAGGTCCCTACTGTAGCCCTATATATGTGTAGGTAGACTGAACCAGTTTTGATAATTTTATATCATTATTATTATGATATTATTTTTTTCTTTCAAGACTTAAATATATCGGGATTCTATCGGTTCGAGTTCTCGAAAGATCGTAATCCACACTACGTTCGAGGATCACGTAAGGGAATATAATAGAAGATCTGACTGGAGCTTCAACTCAGAATTAAGTCGTAGTTGAAGATTAGATCGACAAGAGGTATTCATCTAAATTAACTTTGGTTGCATGAGTTTTATTTTGATCATTTTTCATCAAAAGTTTTATCTGAAGCCCATTTCGGCATTCATCCGTCCAGTGTATTTTTTACCGAAAATCGTTTTCAAAAACAATGATTTTACTAGCATTACCTCCAACAGATTGTATATGTGTTCTGTGAACTTTAACAAACTTGTATTGACTATGAGTTAAAATGAAATGTAAATCTTTGATGTCAAAATCTTTATAAGTAGTTCTATTATTGTCAGCCTAACACTACAAAATTCTAACCTATAATAAATAATTAAGAACAGGAATAATTCCCAGAATCATAACACTCTTTTTCTTTTATTCTAGAATGGCGGGTAAAAGACCTAATCACCCACAAGCAAACGGACCCACCAATGATAAGGTACCAGAACTAGGTCAAGTGCTACGAGAACTTACCGCCAGCATCAACCGCCCACATGTTTGTAACCGAGCCTGGTTTCTATCGAAATTAGGGAGACAACGAGCCCCGATGTTTCGAGGGGGAGTAGAACCGAGAGAAGTAGAGGAATGGCTAAGAGCAGTCAAGAAACTATTCAACTCAATGGGAGTCAAGGATGAGACCAACTGAGTGGCCTTAGCTGCTCATCTGCTAGAAGAAGAAGCCGATTATTGGTGGACTCTGATCACCAACATCCAGGAGGTAGCGACTCTGACTTGGGAGCAGTTTAAGAGTCCATTTTTGGAGAAATACTTTCCAGCCCCTTTCCGTCAAGGGCAGATTTGAGAATTTTTGGAGCTTAAACAAGGGACAATGACAGTGATGCAGTATGTGAACCGTTTAGAGGAGTTGAGCTGTTTTTCCACGACCATCCTACCGGATGAAGAATTTGAGGCACGAAAAATTGAATGGGGCTTGGAGCCATCTATCCGAGCAAGGGTGATCTGCTTACAGCTGACCACCTATACTCAGGTGGTGCACGTAGCCTTGTTAGCTGAGATAGATCAGGTAGACTCCAGAAAGACTTTGGACTAGAGGAAAGGAAGTACCAGCTCTGGAGGACCGGTGAGGAGCAACCAGACGTTTATCCCTAAGAAATTGTACCACCAAGAGTACCAATAAGGACGATCAAGGGAACCCCCTGAGACGTCTGTGATGTGCTTCGAATGCCGCCAACTAGGACATAGGAAGTATGAGTGCCCACGCCTCGCACAGAGGAATATGAGCAATCAACAGTGGAGGCAGCCCCAAACCCAGCAGCCTAGGTTCCCATAACAAGTCCAAGTCACCAAGCCAGCTATTCAGCAGAAAAATTGAAGAGGAAGACCATCACTCTACAAGAATCTGAGACCGCAAGGAAGCTTGGGCACGGACAGAAGACTGGAAACCCCAAAAATAATAATGGGAATCGACCAATGGGAGGCCCCTCTTTGCGCTGCAGGAAGAGGAATTGGAGAACACCCAAGTTATACAAGGTATGTTCGTATTATTCAATACATTAGTGAAAGTATTGTTTGATTTTGAAGCATCCCATTCTTTCATATCTCTAAACTATATGAAGTCCCTACTCTTAGAACCCGAGGCATTAGAACAAACCCTAAGTGTCGTCACACCCTTAGGAAATCAAACCCGAGTAGACTCTATCTGTAAATCTTGCACGTTACGAATAACCAATACCTCTATGACTTGTGACCTACGAGTCATAGATTTCAATGGCAACGATGTGATCCTTGGAATGAACTGGTTATCGGGACACCGTGCTGTCATCGACTGTCGACAAAGAAAGATATGGGCGCAAGCAAAAGAGAGCACTATTATGCAAATTTAAGGAGAACGACGCGAGATCCTAACCTCGAGTAGTGCGAGGGACTATAAATCGAATAACTTCGTAGGGAGATTGATGTGCCTACTTTCTAGTACGAACATCTCATCAACCCCCGAGTTACCCCGAGTGGTGTGCGAATACAAAGATGTATTCCCAGAAGAACTACCTAGACTTGCCCCGCACCGTGAAATCGAGTTCACGATAGAACTTTAGTCTGGAACTGCACTGATTTCAATCGCAGCCCACCGCATGGCACCTGCTGAATTGAAAGAGTTAAAGAACCAACTTCAGGAACTGCTCAGCAAAGGTTTTATTTGCCCTAGTACGTCACCATGGGAAGCACCAGTACTGTTCGCCAAGAAGAAGGATGGAACCTTGCGTCTCTGTATCGACATACGTCTGCTGAACAAGGTAACAATCAAGAATCGGTACCCCCTGCGTCGTATCGATGATCTCTTTGACCAATTATGAGGATCATCTTGTTTCTAAGAGATCGACCTTCGCTCCGGATACCACCAGCTTCGAGTCAAAGAGGAGGATATACCAAAGACGACCTTCAAAACCCGATACGGACATTATGAATTCGTAGTCATGCCCTTTGGTTTAACCAATGCCCCAAGAGTTTTCATGAGTTTGATGAATAAGCTCTTTCATCCCTACATCAATTAATTTGTAGTAGTCTTCATAGATGACATCCTTATATACACCCGATCTGAGAAGAACATGAACAACATCTGAGAGTTGTCTTGCAAAAGTTAAGAGAGTCACAACTCTTTGCTAAGGCAAGCAACTGTGAATTCTGGCTATGTGAAGTGAAATTTCTAGGACGCGTAGTGTCTAAGGAGGGAATAGCTATGGAAGCCACCTCGGAATGTTTTTAAAGTTTGTAGTTTCCTTGGACTAGCAGGATATTACCGGAGATTTATCCAAGATTTCTCAAAATTGGCATGCCCAATGACCAGATTAACGCAGAAAGGGGTGAAGTTTGAGTAGAATGATAAGTGTGAAGCAGTATTTCAAGAGCTCAAGAAGAGATTGATCATTGCCCCGATCCTGATCATACCTAAACAAGAGGTTGGGTATATGGTGTATTGTGATGCATCAAAGGATGGTCTAGGATGTGTACTAATGCAAAATGGTAAGGTGGTAGGTTATAAGTCAAGACAATTGAAACCACACAAACAGAACTACCCTACCCACGACTTGGAACTTGCAGCAGTAGTGTTTGTATTAAAGTTATGGAAGCATTATCTCTATGGAGAATGATTCGAGCTTTTTACCGATCACAAAAGTCTGAAATCCCTGTTCACCCAAAAAGATCTTAATATGAGACAATATCGTTGGATGGAGTATTTAAAGGACTATTAGTTTACATTTAGCCTATCACTTAGGCAAGGCTAACGTGGTGGTCGATGCTCTTAGCCAAAAAATAAGGAGCGCGATGGCTTGCATAGCATCAAGAGAATGGAATATGATGGGAACGCTCAACGTGTTCCGACTCTAACCATTAGAATTGGAGAATGAAAGCTATTTTTGTCTAATGATGGCGACGACAAATCTCCGTCAGTAGATCGTGGAAGCCCAAATGTACGACTAGGAATCTGAATGTATTTGAAGGCATCTGATTGCGGAGGAATCAAAGCCAGGATGGGTAGTCAACAAGAATGGACAGTTGACCTGCCAATGATGATTTTTTGTATCAAATGTTGAGAATATGAGAAGAGACATCCTGAGGGAGCATCACTAGTCACTTTTTGCTATCCACCCTGGAGAGAAAAAGATGTATTGTGATTTAAAGAGGCATTATTGGTGGAATGGCATGAAGAAGAATGTAGCATGTTTTGTGGCTAAATGCCTTACTTGTCAACAAGTGAAAGCTAACCACCAAAGACCAGGAGAAACCCTCCAACACTTGGAGATACCTCAGTAGAAGTGGGAACACGTTACCATGGATTTTGTCTCTAGACTACCGAGTTCTCCAGCAGAACACGACTCTATTTAGGTAATCATAAATCGCCTCACCAAATCAACACACTTCCTACTAGTTTGAACTTCTGAGAAGCTGGAGACCCGAAGCCAAAAGTACATTCGAGAAATCGTACGCCTTCATGGAATTCCATTGTCAATCGTGTCAGATCAAGATCCATGTTTCACCTCACGATTCTTGCAGAGTTTGCAAACTGTCTTAGGAATGCAGCTTTGCTTCAACACCGCTTTTCACCCGCAGGCTGATGGGCAATCTAAAATACAATTCAGACACTAGAAGACATGCTTCGAGCCTGCATCATGGACTTCAAGGGACACTGGGAGAAACACCTGCTGTTAGTCGAGTTTGCTTACAACAATAGCTATCAATCCAGCATTGGTATGCCGCCATATGAAGCCCTCTACGGAGGACCGTGCCGTTCACCAATTTGTTAGACTAAAGCAGGAGAAATTTCACTCCTTGGACCGAACTTAGTGCAAGAAACCACCGAGAAGATTCGACTCATTCAGCAACGGATAGCCACCGCACATAGCCGACAAAAGAGCTATGCAAATCAACGACGAAAGCCGCTATGATTTGAAGTAGGAGATCATGTATTCCTAAAGATTCAACCATGAAAAGGAGTGATACGCTTCGGCAAAAAAGGGAAGCGAACTCCTAGATATATTGGACCATTCGAGATTCTAGCTAAGGTTGGGGAAGTGGCATATCGTTTGGCTTTACCACCTTAGCTCACCAACATTCATAACATTTTCCATGTGTCGATGCTGAGGAAGTATGAATCTGATCCTGCCCACATTCTGGATTTGAAGGAACTACATGTTGATGAAAATATCACGTTTGAAGAGCAACCGGTAAGGATATCAATCAACGAGACAAGATTCTTCGAGGCAAGACCATTCTGCTCGTCCGAGTTCTTTGGAAGCACAACGAGATTGAAGAATCCACTTGGGAGCAAGAAGAAGCTATGAGGGCAAATCATCCCTAATCGTTCGTAGATTGAGGTACGATACGAAATTTTGAGAAATAAATTTATTTTACGGGGTAGATTGTAACAACCCGCCTCAAATCCTAGTATTAGCGATGAATAGATAATAAGAACCTTGGTCGCTACATGAACAAGAGAAACCCTAAGTAACCCGAAACCCTAAATTTGACCCGAAAACTTTAAAAGATACCAAATACTTAGAGGCAAAGTCCTAACACTCAGAAAAATCTCGGTACATATTAAATTAAGTACATAATATAAAATATTAAATTAAAAATTAAAAAATAATTACCCAAAAAAAAATTAAAAAATTTCCGTAATTAAGATAAAATGACCATTTTGCCCATAGTACATGAAAAAGTCCTAAAAATTTAAAATTTGACACATGGACACAAAAAATTAAATATTTATATATACTTAATTAATAAAATACAAAATAACAACAAGAATTACCAAATTTTCCTTGCATGGCTAACCACCTAGGAGAATGTGCCCAAAAGACTACTTTTTTTCTTTTAAAGCTTAAAAATGAAAAAAAGATGTATAAATTAAGTATTATTTTAATTCAATACTGTTTTATACGAATAATATATATAATAACATGATAGTATAGGTCAACAAAAAAAATAAATAATTATTTAAAATCTCTACATAATAAATAAGTTAAAAAGCCAATTATAGTCAAACTAACTTAATTTAGCTTAAAAACCTACACTTATTTAATTAATTGCTATCAAAATTATGATAAATTATGAAAAAACTAAATTAATAATAAATACGTTAATATAATATATTTTAGTTGGTTTAAGTACCAAAAAGATACATAAAATTAATATTTTATGCATTTTTTATATAAAATAGTACCAAAATACAATTTAAAACCTAATTAAATGCAAAAATAGCTTTTGGTCTTTCCAAACAGACCCCAGCCGACTCTCCCACCTGCAAAATATCAGATATGCATTTCTCAAATAGATGCCACCACCCCATGCAACCAATGGGGAATTAGAAAATTTAAAATTGTTCTTACACATAATAATTAAGTCTCATTTATCATTTTTCTATAAAAACCAACATGCCAAACACCCTTCCCCTTTGTGTACATTCGGCTGAGAGGGTGTGAGAGAGAGGTCCCAAAATTTTCTAAGTGTTTTCAAAATAGAACGAGAAAAGAAGAGAGAAGGAAGAAAGGAGAAGTAGGAGAGAATCAAGAAAGAGGCAACAGGGCTAAGTCCATTTCTTTCTCAACATTTTAGGCATCAAAAGAGGTAAAAAAATCTCCTAAAACCATCTAATAACCTCTGATAAAATAACCCTCAATCCATCTCTATAATCAACCCTAAGAAATAAAAAAAAAGAATAACTCAAAAAGGCGTCGTAGGAGTAGTTTATGGGCTATTTATGTATGAACAAGTTTTGCATGTGTTTGCATGTGTATATTTTTGAGTTTTATGGCTTAAACATATTCTGAAGTTTTGGTTTATATGATTTTATAACATGCATGCAAGGAAAACACAACAAAAATGGATACCGCATGATCTAGGTTATTAAAACCCTAAGTTACCTGATTTTCTACGCTTACCAAGATTCTGCCACCAACTTTAACACATCATAAATAAATTTACGAAAATGATCTTAAATTTGTTTTTATGTCTAGACCTAGATATTTGAGTTCTCTTTCATACAAAATTGGTTTGAAGTGATTTCGTTGCATAGAACTCTAAATATATCATTTTTACTGAAGAGTGTCATATCTTGACCACTATAAGTTTCAGACCTAAAAACCCTAAGTTAGAGTGAGAACCAACTTGCATCAAAACATAAAACTTGTAGATAAAATATTTATCTTTCTCTCCAGCAAAAATGAGCTAAAAATATGAAGTCTCAATAGGTCAAAACGCTCCTGAAAGTTACTGTTGAGATTCAGTGACTGACAGACCTCTCCGTCACACATTTTTGTGAGTCCTAAAACCTAAATTTTTAGAAGCCAAATCCAAAAATGGTAAACATGAAAAATGTAGCTAACATATCAAACTAAATATTGAGCTAATATCAGTTCAAAATATCTTTGGATAATACCCCAAATGTTTGAGCATTCTTTGTTAAAAACACATTCTGCAAATCCCTTTTTAGGTAAACTGAACCCTTTTTATAAATTGGCAAAAATCTCAAACTTTCTCTAAACACCTTGTCTCAGCACAAAACATGAAACTTGTAGGAAACACCTTTAACTAAAACATCACCAAAAATTAGATAGATATCCCTTGAATTCATACCCCAAAACCGTGGCCAACAGAGACCCAATTACTGTGTTTTTTTCTGTAAAATCTTGAACGATTTTTACTTAAATAAAATAAATGGCTATGTGCCTTAGAAACTGACCTTAGTGATAAACATGAGAGTTGTAGAAAATATATTTATCTAAATGGTGTTAAAATATAAAAAATTAAATCTACGTCTAAGTACTTCAAAATGCTATCGCAACTATAAAACTAGCAATTTACAATTACCTAAAATTGGTTAAGTGTACAAGTGGTGTGTTACTTATGGAACTTGAGTATGTGAACCTTATATGCAGTTGATGAGTAATTAGTGTATGAAATTGTTACTTTTGATGAAATGAACTCATGCCGATGGTTCGATTCTATATCACATAAATTATGGTTATGCTTTGCATACTTGTACTTGATGCTTTAGCAAGTTCTACCATATGTCATATCATATGTATGCAATGCTATGAATAATTGCACACGAGAAACATATTGCACATCATGAGCATTCCTACATTTCATCTTGGGTTATCAAAGTCCTTTCGTATCTTTCAAATTGGGTTGGGTGACATGCAAATCATTTATTCAATGGTTGTGGATCTAGGGCGTCCCTGGTTGCCATATTTGACATGAAATCGGATGTTTTAATTATAAAAAGGGGAATTAGGCACCATGAGTTCATCACTAGCTTTAATTAGACTTTGGGTTGACGCCAAACGAGCATCCTAGTCCTTAATGTGGGACGGTTGGCCCGTATAATGGTGGCTGATAAAAACTGGGTGGCCCGTCCCCATGTCGTTGCCATTGAGTAAAATGGCTGAGGCATGTAGCCAAGGCGAGCACTTACCTTTCACAATGAGGCCAGGATAGGTTAAGTGATCAATATACCATCAAATCTACTCTGTAATTTCCAGTATGAAATTCATGATATTGTCCTGAAAGTATGTCGGGTTAGGCTTCTGCATTGCTTTCATCTGCATCACGCACTCGCACCACTGTTCTTATATGTGCTTGCCATGTTGAAAATGATAAATTGTCTTTCTCTTTGTCCTTAAATTTGCTTTGGGTATTATACGATATGTATTGTAGGATATTTTGTTGTGAGTTTGTTAGACGGTTTAGGGAATTTGCTTCTTGATTCCGGCTCATGGCATTCGTACCACAGGTGAAGAAGAAGGACCTTTTGAGGAAGGCATGTTCATTGAGAAAGAAAACTACGAAGAAGAGGGAGAGTGGCAGGAGCCGGTTAACCCCAACGACGCAACTTGAAGACGAGGGATGTTTACTTTTTGGATCTTTTGTTTAGTTTTCCATGGGCATATTGTAACTTTTATTGAATTTTTCTGCATGACTGTAATTATTAAGTATTTTAAACAAACTCTAAACCGTTAATGATGTAGTAACTTTTTTATATATCTATGAATGTTCGACTAGAATATGTCCCTTATTTGTAGTTACATATGTCCCGACGTGTCCGGGGAATGGGGCGTCACATTGCATTTATTGAAAATTTTCATAAAATGAAAACAAAAATAATTTTATTAAAAATAAAATTAAATACTAAAATCAACAAAATCTATGATTTTTAGTATGCAACATTGACAATCTCTCACTTATACTCAAAACTATGCTGCCATATATCTGACTCTTATGCCTTCTACATCACAGTCAAAAGTCATAGCTGATAAGCTTTTTGTAAAACGATCTGCAAGGTTGTCCGCTGATACAATCTTGGTTACTGCAACATCACCTCTCTGTACAATTTCTCGTATCAGGTGATACTTATGCTCAATGTGCTTTCCTTCCTTGTGCACTCTTGGCTCTTTTGAGTTTGCAACCGCTCCGCTATATTGTCACAATAAAGTGTAATAGCCGACTGAACTGAAGGCACCACATCTAGTTCTAACAGAAAGTTCATGAGCCAAATGGCCTCTATGGTTGCTTCAGAAACCGCTACGTATTCGGCCTCCATGGTAGAATCAGCAATGTAGGACTGCTTGATACTCCTCTAACTAAAAGCTCCACCTCCCAAGGTAAACACATATCCTGAGGTAGACTTACGAGAATCTTTGTCTGAGTAGAAATCCGAGTCTATGTACTCTAAAAGTACTAGATTGCCTGCATGGTAAACTAACATATAATCTCTAATCCTTTTCAAGTACTTAATTATATTCTTTACCGCTGTCCAATACTCCTTCCCAGAGTTGGATTGATATCTGTTAACCATGCCAACGAAAAGCAAATGTCGAGTCTAGTACAAAGCATAGCATACATTAAGCTTCCTACCGCTGAAGTATAAGAAACTGCCTTCATCTTCTCTATCTCGTTAGGTGTCTTAAGACACTGATCCTTGGATAAATGATTCCATACCTGAAAGGGAGAAATCCTTTCTTGGAATCCTGCATGCTATAACGAGAAAGGATGTCATCGATATACTTTGCTTGTGATAAGCCCAACATCTTTTATTTTTAATCTCGCAAAAGCTTGATCCCAAAGATGTAATTGGCTTCTTCCAAGTTGTTCATATCGAACTGCCCAGATAACTGTACTTTTATCAAAAATAACACCCCCATACCGTTTCTGATTAGTAAGATATCATCTACATAAAGTACTAGAAAGACCACCATTCTTTCGTCACGCTTCTTCTACACACAGAACTCATCTGCACTCTGATCAAAATCATAAGACTTTATGGCTTGATCAAATCGAGTATTCCAAGACCTCGATACCTAATTAAGTCCATAAATAGATATCTTAAGCTTGCACAACATGTGCTTCTAGTCCTTTGCTATGAAACCGCCTGATTGTACTATATAGATACACTCGTCAAGGCATCCATTAAGAAAAGCTATCTTGACCTCCATTTGCCAAATTTCATAATCAAAATGAGCCGCTATGGATAAGAAAATCCAAATAGACTTAAGCATTGCTACTGATAAAAAGGTTTTCTCATAATCGATCCCTTCTTTCTGAGTGAACCCTTTTACAACATGCCTAGATTTAAAGGTTTCAACCTTCCCATATGCTCCTACCTTCCTCTTGTAGATCCACTTACATCCGATGAGTTTTATCCCTTCAAGTGGTTCTATAAGTTCTTAGACTTGATTGGAATACATAGCTTTCATCTCTTAATTTATAGCCTTTTTCCAAAGATCTGCATCTTTATCTTAGAGTGCTTCATTGTAGTTACATGGTTCGGTATCCAATTTTATTGGGATCTTGTCAAAAGACTCTCTCAAGAATATACACCGATTGGGTTGATAAACAATCCTCTCACCACGACGAGGCACTACCTGCGTATGTGTACTAGCAGTAACGCGATGTGCAGAATCTGAATCCTGTGCACCATTACCCATATGCTCGTTTGGCATGTGAATGGTAGCACCCTGTTCAGGATCTGCACCTGCCCCGATAATCCTCCTAATACAACGAGGCAATGGGATATCAGTGACTTGTGGTTCCTCTTCTATTCTATGGGTATTTCCTCTCATTTTTTCTAGAATAATTTTACTTTTAGGCATGTGGTCCATAATATAATTCTCTTCCAAAAATCAGGTATTGGTACTAATAATGACCTTCTAATTCGTAGGATTATAAAATAAGCCACCATTCGTTCCCTTGGAATACCCAACAAAGAAAAAACTACTATCCTCAATTCCAACTTACCCACGTTCTCTTTCAGTACATGTGCTGAACACCCTCAAATTCAAATATGTCTCGGAATATAAGCCGTTGTCTCTAATTCAAGTTCTCAAAATAAATTGAGTAATTCCGAATAACTCATCATCACCTTACCATCTCCATAAGTGTCATATTTCTTCTTTCTGCTACACCACTCTATTGCGGAGTGCCCGGTGCATTCAACTGGGATATAACCCCTTCTAACCATAAGTTGTCTCTAAACTCTCCAAAAAGGTACTCCCCACCACGGTCGAATCGCAGTGATTTGATATTTTTACCTAGACGTTTTTCCGCTGTCGCCTTGAATTCTTTGAATTTCTCAAACCATTCAGACTTACGGTACATCAGGTAAATGTATCCATACCTCGAGTAGTCGTTAATCAAACTGACGAAGTACTCAAAGTCATCTCTAGCCCGAATAGTCATAAGACCACGCACATCAGACTAAACCAGTTTTAACAGTTCTTTAGCTCTATAGTCTTTGGCCGAAAATAGCCTCTTGGTCATCTTACCCTCTATGTTTGATTCATAGATTAGAAGTGCCTCCACTTTCTATGAACTCAAATGTCCATCTTCTATCCGTCTATTTATCAGTTTTAGATTAATATAACCCAAACGTAAGTGTCAAAGAAACGTTTGATTTATTAAAGAATGATCATTTCACTTATATGGTAAGTTAGATGTGTTATTTAATTTAGTTACTTACAGTGTAGGAGAGATAGAAGATATAACATACAGATCATCCACCAATATACCAGAACAAATAAAATTGTTCTAGAAGAAATGTGCCTTTAACCATGATTGTATTCATCTAAAATGTGCCTTCAACCATGTTGGGCATGGACTAATGTTGATGCTGCAATACATTTGACATAGAAACCAAGATGTAATAGCGAGACATCTATTCAGTTTTCTGTCATTTCTGATAAGCCCAGGTTTCCTATTCGGTCGCCCCCTCATCAAGTGCTGGTGAACAAATTTCAGATAATACAAACTTATTGTCATCGGCAATTAAGACAATATCTATGTTCCATTTTCAGTCAACATAGTTTGGTCTCGTTAGTTTGTTTTCTTTGAGAATGGTCGCGAGTGAATTGAAATTTATTTTAATCCCGAGAATTACATAATTAAAATAATCGTTAATTATGATGAGCAACATTTTAAATTTATTTTAAAAATTGGCTCCCTTTACCATTTAAAATAAATTCACCAGCAGCCTAGTACCTTGTAAATAGCATACCTCGATAGGAGGATATTTACTATCCATCGTTTGTCCAAATAGGGTAATTCCTATTAATTTTATTATCTAGGCAACAGATCATGCCAAGTAAAATTAAATAGCTAATATAGTTTCGATTCAGCAAATAATAGTAGTGACTCAGATGGAGAGAATGCTATTATTTACAGGTAAGTATTAACCACCACCTAATTCCAAATTAATCGCTTTGCAATAAACCCTTCAGATGGAGAAGTGATCCACACTAACAATTATCTAGAATTATCTCAGAAAGAGGTTCATACCGGCGATACCGCAATTAATTCTGCCCGATTGGGAGGAAGGCCTTATTATCAACATGCAAAATTAATTATATCACCTATGAATTGGTGATGGAGCCCACAGGATTTATCTATGAATAAATTCCCTCCGTCACTTAGATTTTAAAATATTTTTTAGAGTTATAAAAATCTGTTTAATTAAAATAAATTTATTAATTTTAAAAATTACACGATTCAAAAGATTTCTAAACATTTTTCCGTGCACACGATCTAAAAGATTCTGATTTGACAAACCATCTTTTCGTATTTTAATGTGTAACAAATAAAATTACTGATGGATGCACAGTTTTTCTTTTGCTTTGCAGCTAAGGCATTTAAATATTTTATTTTTATGTTACACATTTTTTGAAAAATAATAATTTATTAAAATTAAACATTTTTTCATTTAATTAATCTAAAATTCAAAATTAATTTTTACGTTTTTTCAAGATATCCGATTTATTAAAAAATTATTTTAAACGGGTTATGCCTTTTGGGTTAAGAATGCAGGGGCTGCTAGGGTTGCATACTAAAAATCTTATTTTTAGTATTTTATTTTATTTTAATAAAATTATTTTTTCATTTTTTGAGAATCCTAATGAGCAATGTATACATTATTATTTCTTTAATGCTATGCATGTATATTTTTTATTCTCTACAATATTTAATCTGGTGTGCAGAGTACAGCTTGTACACAGAAGATCAGGCTTTAGATTCTTATAGAATATAAGATATTTGTTCATAGTTTAGATAGAAATAGACATACCATCTGTACGACTGTAGCACAGAATTTTAGTAGGCATGTCTTGGTTATGAGGAATAGATAATACTGTCGTCTATTGTTCCGACTCTCTGTACTAGTACACTTTATGTGTATTGAACGGGACACATTGAGATAATTAATTTTATACTGCCTATATAAATTAATTCACACCACAAGATCACTATAAATAGCGCTTATCTTCTTAATCTTAAAATAATTATTGATTTACGTATATTTAATGTTCGTTGTTTGATTCATTAGAGGGTGCAATTTATATGAGTCTATATTCCTGGTGAGTTAGATAGCATATTATTTATATAGTGAATATTAATTATTGACAAAATTCACATTTCGAAATATCGGGATTAACGATATCCCCTTAAGAAAGTTTATAAGTTTTGACCGGGCCAAACCCTACAGGTGAATTTGATTATTCGACAGTTAAGTAAATTAAGCAAAAGTGTTTAAGAAATTTTAAGATGCTGATTATATTAAGTTGTCAGTAATTAAATTTAATTGGCAGGTATCGAAAATCTTAATATGGAGAGTTGAGTTAAGCATTTAATAAGAGGAGCTCAATGCAAGATGGTCTTGAGATTATAGCTTACAGTGCAATTATAGTTCTTTAGTAGTGTGAACTGTAATTTAGTATTTTATAGAAATTACAAAAATTGCTGCAAGATTTTTCATAATTACAGATACTGTTGTGAGGTTTGCTTAATTGTGAAAATCGCTGGATGGGTATCTGGATTACACTAGAAGTCTTTATCATAATTACTCCACAGGTCCTTGCTGTAACCCTATAAATATGCAAGTAGGCTGAACCAAGTTCATAACTTGTCTTGAAGACTAAAGCTGACCAGGTTCTGCCGATACGAGTTCTCGAAGGTTCGTAACCCACACTACGTTTGCCAATCGCATAAGAAAATATAGTAGAATGTCTAATGGGAGTTGCAACTCTGAATCAAAATTGTTGTTGAAGAATCGATCGAAAAAAGATATTCTTCTAAATTAACTGTGGTTGTGCAGATTTTTTTTTTATCGTTCGACATCAAAAGTTTTATTTGGAGCCCGTTTCGGTGTCTGCCCATCCAGTTAATTTTTACCAAAAATTATTTACAAAAATAATGATCTTGGCAGTTTTGTAAGCATTTTAATTTTAATTTTATGATCATCTTATTTTTCATGATTGATTGAATGGCTTGGATGATTATTTAATTATTTTTAATCACGAGAGTTGATCGTGATAGTATAGGCACCCCAATTTGACCCCGTCTAATCTTAGGCGAATTCGATAATGAAAATAGGTGAATTAGTGCCTCTGTACGATCCTCGAAAAGTGATCCAAGCTCGGTATTTGAACCTGAAACCTTCAAACCAATGAAATTTTGACGAACCATCGAAACTTACTGCCCAAGTAAGGCGACCGCCAACTCTCTTCATGGCGCTCGCCATAGAACTTTGTAGAAACTCTAGCCAAAGTGGCGATCGCCAACTTCCATTGTGGCGACCGCCATAGAACTTTGTGGAACCTTTCAAAAACATGGCGACCGCCATCTTTTATTATGGCGATCGCCAATTCCAAATGGCCTGACGTGTCCCAAAACGTGGCAACATCTCATTGGTTGAACAATTCTATAAATACCGTACCCCAGCGTACGTTTTTAGTACGAATTTTGAGTGAGAGAGATTCTGTCGATATATCGAGCGATCCCGAGCTCCGACGCTGAAACCCTGCCGAACCTCCGACTGACGTTGAAGTCTTGCTTTGATCACTAATCAAAGACTGGACCATTGAAGCACATTCCAGACTTGAGGATTCCTCGCCAATCTAGGTACCTCGTTTAGATTCCCGATCCTTCTAACTCCATTCTCTCTTTTAGAGTGATCGGGTTAAAATTTTAATTTTAATTCATATATTTCATTTCATTGCATTCTTGCTTTACTTATTAATTGCCTTATTTATTTATATTCTAGAATTTTCTTTCATTTAGCTTATTTGTTTATTTGTTTGCTTATTTGAATCAAGTTTAATCAAATCATTAAATAGTGCCAACATTCCTAGCAATTACAACTTGTTAATGTTGTCAATTATTCTAATTAAGGCGCTTACATAAAAATAGTTGTAATTATCAATATTACATCCATTTAAATTCTAGCATTTTATTTACTTTTCTTTCCTTTACATTAATTTAAAGTTCTAGCATTTAACTTTCTTTTTAATCTAAATTTTATTTCAATAGCATTTTATTTTATTTTCTTGTAATAATTAGTTTAATGATCCATTTTTCTTTCTTAAATGTTTATTTTCTTATAGCACTAATGTAATTTCTTTTTAACGCACAATTTTCTTCCTTAGTTTAATGTTCTAGTGGTCTTGTTGTATTTTCTCTTTAATGTAATTCATTTTTCTAGTATTTTCTTTTAGTATAGAATTTTATCTTCTTTTTTTGTCAACTTTATTTTCTTTAATGCTAATGCTCTATCCTCTTTTCTTCCTCTTTCTCTTTAATATTAGTTTAAAGTTCCTTTTACTAGTATTAATTTAACTTTTCCTTATTAGCTCTTATGTTTTTTTTTCTTTTAATAATAATATAATTTTTCTTTCTAACATTTTATTTTCTTTTCATCATTAGCTTCATTTTCTTAAAATGTTCTATTTTCTATAATTTGATTTTCTTTTCCTAATATTTATCGTCTTTTTTTATTAACCGCAAAAACAACAAAAAGATTTTCTAAATCATCTTATTTTAGCCTAAATAACCTTTTATAAGCTTTCTTTTATTTTTTGCTTCAAACTTCAAATATTTGCTTGTTAGTACACAAAATATTTGCTAGTGAATTTTATTGTTTTAGCTAGTTTTTAACGTAAAACTTTTTACATGCTCTTTTTTTTATTTATAGATAATTTGATAATGCGCATCTTGTACATATTAGCTTAAGGTTTGATCATTTTATTTCACAAGTGTTTGGTATATTTTGTAGCAATCCATGTTTAGGTAATTTTAACAACTCTATCATATTTTGTTCTTTCATTTGAATCATGATAGTTTAGGATTATTGTAATGAGATTGCATACAGATGTGTTTCGTCTATCCTTTAGTTAGAAATTGCATACCGTAGGACTTAGGATTTTATCATTTTTATTTATTTTGATTTGGAGTGTTACGTACATATATTATGTATTTTTCATACTTAATTTTGGATGCTCTCTCTTTACCTCCACTTTCTTTATTTGCATGCATTTGAGAAATTTTATTAAAGAATCAATGATGATTAGTGGAGGCCAACCTTATGGTTGGGCGAACGGGGTACCTAACACCTTTTCTGATTCGTACCTTAGCCCCCGAACCCTCTTTTCTTTGGTTAATGTTTTCAAGATCAGTAGCCTTTTTTTTTCTTAGTTTTTCTCAAAAACTAATTGGCGACTCTATTTTCAACAAAGAGGGATTTTCAAAATATTTGTTTTCAAGGTGTTAAAAGGGTTTTTTTAAACATCCTCTGAATTTTCTTATTTTTGACCATTTTTCAGAACAACCCCTAAATTCTAAAGTCACAGTATTTTTTGGCGACTCCGTTGGGGACTGGTTTCCAAATCAAATAAGAGGGCTAGACTCAAAAGTATCATTGGTTTTTAATAACATTTCTCATTTGTATTTTCTCATGCATATGTATTTTTCATTAAAACCCCTTGCCTTGTCGACCTGATGCCCTGAATGTTAATCTGTTTTGGGGATTGTTGGGAGACGGACAACCCTTACTGACTGTACGCTATCATGGGTGCCGTAAAAGAGTTCGGGCATACTGTTTGACCATGTTCTGCATGTGAGGTATATACCCAGCTCTATTCAGAAGGTACGCTTTTCAATTAACTAAAATTGACCTTTTGCATATAGTGAACTTAGAACTCTCCAATTAGGTGCTGCTCACCCTAGTAGGATTATTTATTTTCTTTATTATATGTTTTGATTGCATATTTTTAGGATTGCTTGTTCGAATTAGGCTAGTCCTTTTTCTAGGACAGCCCGGGTTTTTCATTATCCTTTGCTTAAATTAGCTTTTCCTTCAGGTTCTTACCCAAATTTTGCTTTCAACAATGTTCAATTTTTCACACAGTATTTTTCTTTCTGGGGTCGTGCCCGTGTCTCGTTTTGATACCTCTAGGGTACTTTCTCTCTCCTTTGGATTCTTCTCGAACTGTCAGTTTCTCCTTGTTGTTGTATTAGGCTTGTTTCCTTCGTTATACCCATGAGAGCTAGTCTCGTAATCCTACCGTTATGCTGTCGGTTTGCCTTGAAGAATCATAGGTCGAACCAGTCTCTTGAGAGTTAGAACAGTCTTCGTGCTAGAGCGCCATTCAAACCTTTCCTCTAGAATTTGGTTGATCTATCCCCTTAGCTCTCACCTTGGGTTTTTCAGATGTTCAGTTGTTATGCTGCAGGCATAAGCCCGATAGGGGCATTATTTCAATTTTAGCCGTTTTGGGAATCTGAGATATTTGCTATCATCTGTCAGAATGTTTGCCCGATAAGTATCTGATACTGGTTATCTTGCCTTTTGGAACTAGGTTTTTCTGTGGGTTACCATTGATCCGGGAAGAGTATAGTCGACACGAGTTTGGGTGAGATCAGAATTAGACAGACTTCACAGAGTGTCTGAATCAACCGATATGGTAGAGAACGAATTTAATCTGACCGCTCTAATGAGAGCCATTACCGAGATACAGAGAGCTTTGGAGCAGCAGAACCAAGCTCAAACTCAATGTCAGGCACAGATACGGGCAATTTAGGCCCGTATGCTCGGTGTGAATGGATAGCCTGACAATACGAATGAAAATGGCAAAGACTTTTGGGATGACAACCAAGGACCAGAGATATCGCAAGTTGCTGTGCCACCTCAGGTTCCCCGCTTGATTGTGGTAGAAGATAAAAATACCGCTCACTCTAGGGAATCCGCGTTGGCAAAAAAGATTTACCGGATGAAAAAGGTGCTGAGGAAAGCTAAAGGAGTAGAAGAATATATGCTGAATGTAGGTGGTTTGTGCTTATTCCCATATGCAAAACTCCAGAGAAGTTCAAGATGCCAGAAATGGAAAAGTTTGACGACACTGGGGATCCCCGTATCCATATGAGAATGTATGTTGGCACCCTCTCCCCCATGGGGATCGATGATCTTCTTAAGGCCCAATTGTTCCATCGATCACTTTCTAGGACTGCGCAAAGATGGTTTTTCTCTCTAGAAGTGTCCAAAACAAGAACATGGGAGGGCATAGCCACCGCCTTCATTAGTCAGTATAGCTACAACGTCCAGCTAGACGTCACTACTCGAGAGCTTGAAAAACCCGACAAGAGAGCCAGGAATCTTTTGTTAACTTCCTGACTCGTTGGAGGGGCAAAACTACAAAAATGACAAATAGGCCATCTGAGAAAGAGCAGGTGAGGATTGTGGTCAAGAATCTACAGTCTCCATTAAAGCGCTACCTCATCACACAGCCACTTTTCACCTTTGAGTAGCTTTTCGACGCTGGGATGCAAATTGAGGACGCTATCCAATCCGGTGATATCGAAAAGACAGAATTCAGTCAAAAACCACCAAGAAGAAGTTTTATCACAACTAATAAGAATCAATCCGCTGTAACTAACCTCATGTCCCGTTGGGCGAGGTGAACCTTTTGAAACCTTCTTCTTCCACCCAACAAACAAGCAACCTTTAGCAGTCAGGCGATGGTCAGCAAACGCAACAACGGCCGTGAAGAACTTTTACCCCTCTCAACATTCCATTATCCACTGCCTTAAGCCATTTTGTAGAAGAAGGACTCAACAAGGTACTACATCCTATCCCAGTGCCTGACCCGCTTCCCCCGAGATACAATGCCTCTCAATACTGCGCCTTCCACCAAGGCCACGTGCATTTAACTGACAAATGTATGAGGCTCCATAATGAGATTCAGAATCCAATTGACAATAAAGTGATCCCTCCTCCATCAGCTACCCCAAAGCCGAATGTCACTACTAACCCACTAACGAATCACGCCAGGCAGACTGGGGTAAATTACATGTCTCTGAAGGAATCAGAGGACCCTAGTCAGCACATCTATTCAGCGTACTTACTATGCCCTATGTTTCAATAACCGAGGATCAGATAGCATGCTCGCTCATGATGATTAGAGGTAGTCGAGACAAGATGGAAGAATAGAACGATAATGCCTGGGAATGGTTGTGGCTTTGGGATTTGGGGGTTAAAAATGAGAGAATTCAAAAATATTTTAAATCATATTTTAAACACCTTGAAAATCAAATTTTAAAAATCTATTTTGTTGAAAATAGAGTCGCCACTTAGTTTTTGAGTAAAACTAAGAAAAAAAAAATTGGCTACTGATCTTGAAAACGTTAATCAGTGAAAAAGGGTTCGGAGGCTAAGGTAAGAATTGAAGAAGGTGTTAAGCACCTTGTTCGTCCAACCATAAGGTTGGCCTCTACTAATCATCATTGGTTCTTTAATATGATTTTTCAAATGCATGCAAATAAATAAAATAGGGGTGACAAGAGGACATTCAAAATCAAGTATAAAAAATACATAAGATATGTACATAACATTTCAAAACAAATAAATATCAAAAGAAAAATTCTAAGTTCTAAGGTATGTAATTTCTAGCTAAAATGATATATGGAACACACCCGCATGCAATATTATCAAAAATGACTTAAACTATCATAATATGCAAAATAATAAAACATGTTATAAGCTACCAAAATTACCTAAA